>CM010621.1:2443949-2725679 GCA_003430845.1 Xanthoceras sorbifolium | reverse complement strand
GTTTGACCCAAAAAAAAATCGGAACTGCCGGTTAGGAACCGGCGGTTCACGGAATCGCCCGGTTCGGGCGGTTCAGGTTCTGTTCCTGTTTTTTTTTTTTTTTTTTTAAAAAAAAATTAAAATTTTTTAAAACTTTTTGGGCCGTTGGCCACAAACTGTGGCCAACGGCCTTGTGCTGCCAGCTGGTAATGTGAACGTTGAGAGGTAGGGAGCCGTTGTTCAACGGCTCCTTACTGGAAAATTACCAAAAAACCCCTGAAAAATTACAATTTAACCCCCATGTGTTCAATAAATATTAATTTTTCTCCAATCCAAAAAATTATATAAACCCCATCAATTCTCTAATTCATTCACACAAATTCTCTCATTCTCTCAATATTTCTTTCATCTCTAATTCTCTCAATATTTCTCTAATTCTCCCATTCTCTCAATTTTACTATTATTTTTCACTACTGCAATTGTTTTCATTATTTGTTTAAATACTTTATTTTATAAATTTATAATGGCATCACCCTTAAGACCATCTATTTCCAGAAGTCAAAAATCTATTTCTGGAGGTCGAAGGTCCGTTTCCAACAAAAATGCTGAGCAAAATGAGCAGGTACTGGATTTAAATGTTCAAGAAGTGCAAAGTTGCCCTTTCCCAGAATACAACAACGATCGAAATTTTGCTGAATACCTGCAAGAAAGAGAATTTGATGAGGTAATTTTTGGTAATGAAACTCCTTTTAATTTTAATCCTGATTGTTCTCATCCCTCTTCTGGCGGTGGTCCCTCCTCTGCTCCAACCCTCCCAATCCCAAGTGAAGGCAAATCTGAACTTTTTAAAGTTCATATGAAGAGAGTGGAGAAGGATGGGTTGGTTATAGTGGTTTGCAACTATTGTTCCAAATATTTTAAATGGAACAAATCCGGAGGGTACGGGACGTATTGGAAGCATATCAACAGCAAGCATCCAGCCGAAGCTCACCATCAGCTAGGACAACACCAAATTTCAAGGTACACATCCCCTAACCATCCTTTATTTAAATATACTGATCAAAATAATAGGGACCAATTAGCAAGAATGGTAGCGACCGAACATTTCCCTTTTAGTTTTGGGAAAAAAACTGATTTTTTAAAATATTGTTATAATGCTTTAAATCCCGCTGCATGTAGAGTACCTAGGACCACATTAAAACGTACTATGTGTGATATTTATAAAAAAGAAAAAAATACTTTAGTAAAATATTTTCAAAATTATCCGGGTCGTGTGTCTGTTTGTGCCGATATCTGGAGTGATCATTGGCAAAAACATTCATACTTAGGACTCACTTGCCATTTTGTTGACCAATCATGGGATTTTCAAAAACGAATATTGGCATTTAGAGTTTTTGACGACACCCATACCGCTGACAATATTTATAAATTAATGAAAATTATTTTTGAAAAATATTGTATTGAGAGTAAATTTTTGCAATTGGTTTTGATAATGCTGCAAATAATACTGCCGCCGTTCCACAATTAATTCAATTGTGTCAACCCTAATTTGGAGGCAGATTTTTTCATCAAAGATGTGTTTGCCATGTTTTAAATATATGTGTACAACATGACTTGCAAACACTATATGAGTGGATTACACCAATTAGGGATGCTCTATACTATTTGTGGAAACATCCAATTAGGTTTTCCCGTGATGTTCCAACTCGTTGGAACTCCACATATAAGTTGCTTTGTGAAAGCTACGAGTATAGAGAATTATTAGTTAGATTTATGCAGTATAATGTTAATACCATTAATTTATATGAACATTATTGGGATATTTGTACAAAAATTTGCATGCTTTTAAAAGTTTTTCATGATGCAACACATTCTTTATCCGGTATATATTATCCAACTGCACATTTATTTTTATTTGAAGCCCTTAATATTGTAGGCGCACTTAATGAATGTGCACAAATAAATGAATTAGTTCCGTATGTTTATGCAATGCGAGAAAGATGGATAAACTATTATAGGGACATTCCTGTAATTTATACTGTTGCATCAGTTTTTGACCCTAGGAATAAATTTAATAGTTTATATGAATTTTTTACACTTTATTACCAATCTCTAGGGATAATGGACATAGATGTTAGTGGTTTATATAATAATGTTAGGAATTTATTTTATTCAATGCATGACGAATATCGTTCTATTTACGGTCCCTCACTGAACATTATTATTCAACAACCGGAACCAAGCGGAAGCGGTAGTACAAGTCATTTGCGCTTTCCCTTCACATTAAGGAAGTTAGGGGCAAGCGTGTTTACCAAAAAAGCAAGGACGTCGGGGAGTCCGTCTTCATCAACCTATGTTTTAGAGGTTGATGTTTACATAAACATCTCCTTTGAGTTTTTGGACACCCCAGACTTTAACGTCCTACAGTGGTGGAGGGAGCACGAAACTAACTTTTCAATTTTGGCCATCATTGCCAAACAAATTTTTGGAACCCCTGTCTCGACCGTCGCCGTCGAACATGAATTTAGTGCAGGTGGCAATGTTCTGGACGAGAGACGAGCATTGCTCAGTTCTGACTCAATACAGATCCAGGTCTGTGTTGACGAATGGACCAAGGCCACATACCGGCAGCAGGAATTGGATCTGTTGTCCGACGACAATGACTTCTTCGACACCAATAAGGATACAACGGCAACCGAAGGAACAAGCGATGATTAATCACATCCGAAACATAACAGGTAAAAGAACTACGTGGGCTTTGATTCCTCCTAGAGGATACGTAGGCAGCTTAATTGAGGTAAAATTAAGTGCAAGCCCTAATTATTTATTTATTTATTTAATTTTATAGTTTTATGATATTATCAAAATTTTATTTCAATTTTATCGTTATTTTTTTGAAATCGAGTACCCAGTTTATTTATAAATATTATTATCGTTATTTATATATTTAATTTTTTTATTAATTTATTTTTTAATTTTTTTTATTGTTTGCCGGTTCTGGCCGGTTTGGAACCTGCGGTTCAACCGGCTGTTGAACCGCCGGTTCCAAAAAAATCGGGGAGGAACCGAACCAGGCGGTTCCCCCCTGGTTTCAACCGGAACCAGGACCGGGACCTCCCCGGTCCCGGTTGAGGAAAAATTGGAACCGAAACCGGTGGTTCCGGAACTGGAACCGTCGGTCCGGTTCCAATGGTCATGCCTACCTAACATTGGTTGATAGCACTTTTACCAAAATTCCTTGGCCAAATGGTTACCATTAAAGTTAACAATGTGTTTTTGTTAAGAAGGGTAATAATGCCATTTTACCCTTAAAAGAAATTGAAGAAATAAAAAATTTTAAAATGAAAAAAAAAAAAGGTAGGGAATGACAAGAAGAAAAAAAATGCGAAAATTGCAATGTAATACTTTGACGTTTGGACATATTGTTATAAAATCGCACTTTTCCTTAACCAAGTATCTCGGATAATTATCATATTTATTTTAGGGTGAATTGCACTCAAGTACCCTGACGTTTATCATAATTGCACATTTAATGTCAGTTTTACCATAATTGCACTCGAATACCCTGCAATCCGTTGACCACCGTTAAAGTAACGGTTGACCAAACGGATTCAGGTAAAATGATGAAACTGTCCCTGCAAAGGAAAAAACCAAAAAAAAAAAAAAAAATTGAAGTCAGATGATCTGGGTTCGCCATCGAACCCGGCAGCTGGGTTCGATCGCGAACCCAGCACCTGGGTTTAATTGCGAACCCAGCAACTGGGTTCGCGTTCGAACCTAGGGGTTTGCGATCGAACCCAGATCTGGGTTCGAATGTGGGTTCGATCGCGAACCCAGATCAGAATTTTTTAAAATTTTTTGTTTTTTTTTTAAATATTTTTAATATGACGTGGCATGTTCTTATTGGTTGGATGATTTTTTAAATTTTTTAAAAATGAATTTAAACGTAAAAAACCAATTTGTCCCTGAATACGTTTGGTCAACCGTTACTTTAACGGTGGTCAATGGATTACAAGGTATTCGAGTGTAATTATGGCAAAACAGGCATTAAATGTGCAATTATGATAAACATCAGGGTACTTGAGTGCAATTCACCCTTTATTTTATTATTTAATTCTTTTTAAGTATTTTTTTTTTTAAAAATAAATTTTTATAACACATCAATTTTCTTATTGGACTTCCAAATAGGTAAAGTTCAAAAGTTAAAGGATAAAAGTGTCATTCTAGTTTAATAAGTTAATAAAAAAGAATAAGATGGTTAACTTATAATTTAATAGGTTTGATCATCAAATTTTGATTATAGGGACTAAATTGATATATTTGAAAAAGGTAGGGACCATGTGAGTTAAAAAGTAAAAACAGTGCAAAAAGTGATATTATCAAATACATTAGGGACCCAAGTGATAATTATCCGAGATACTTGGTTGCAGTTTAAGAAAAAGTGTAATTTCATTACAGTATTACCAAACGTCAAGATATTTTATTGTAATTTTTCCAAAAAAAAAAAAAAATTAAAAAAATATCCAGTTCTCAAATCTCCATTAAAAGAAATCAAATCTCCATTAATTAATGAAAATCTGGTTATCCATTTTTGGTGAATGAAATAGGGGATTTCCATGCCAATAAAGGATATATGGTTCAGATCTCATCCAATATATCTATTTATTTATTTAGTTGGCTTTGGTTATATTTTCTATAAATATTTTTGCAACAAGTGGTATCATAACACAATTTTGCAACTATTACAAGTCTGATTGAAATGATATCCTTGATAATTTATCTTCCATGTTGTCTTTGTTTATCACTTTTATTATTTCTCATCAGTTTATTTAACAAACTATGGCGGATTCCAATTCGAATACAAACTATGATGGGCTCACAAGGAATTAGAGGCCCTCCTTACAAATTTTTTTATGGAAACACCAAAGAGATCATTAACATGAAAAAGGAAGTCATAAGCAGTCCCATGGAGTTATCACATCACATATTTCCCAGGATTCATCCTTTTATTTACACATGGGTCAAGCTATATGGTAAATAACAGTTGCTTGTGACAATTCATTTAATAATTTTCTTGATTTGTTCAATGCAAGTATGGTAAATATATATATTTTGTGTGGGTGCAGGGAAGAACTTCATAATTTGGTATGGTCATCAAGCTCAATTGGTGGTGACGGAACCTGAGCTGATAAAAGAAATTCTAGACAATAAAGAAGAATCATATCCGAAAACAAAGCTCCAAGGTTACCTAAAGAAGCTTTTAGGTGAAGGTCTTGTAACGTCCGAAGGTGACAAATGGTTTAAGCAACGGAAACTGGCCAACCATGCTTTCCATGGAGAGAGCTTGAAAGTAAATTCTTCTTTTCGCTGTTATTATTATATTTACTGTTTTGCGATACAAGTTCAAAAGAAACAATACTCAAGAATTTGATTCTATTTGCAGGGTATGATTCCAGCTATGATTGCAAGTGTGGAGATGATGTTAGAAAGATGGAGACATCACGATGGCAAGGAGATTGAGGTTTTCCAAGAGTTTAGGGTTTTGACATCAGAAGTTATATCCAGAACAGCTTTTGGAAGTAATTACTTAGATGGGGAATACATATTTGCTATGCTGATGAAGACTGTTGTTATCGTCTCCAGAAATGTTTACAAAATTAGAATTCCTCTTATAGGGCAAGCTTCCTCTCTCTAATTTTCAAATTTTTGGCTACTTAATTTTGAACATGATTCTCTAATTCTGAATTATCATTTGTTATTGTTGCAGGAAGTTAGTGAAAACATCAGACAACATTGAATTAGACAAACTTGAGCAAGAGATACGAGAGTCTTTCATAAAGATGATAAACGAGAGAGTGGAGAAAATCAAGATGGGAAAGCTAGACAGCAACGCCAATGATTTTTTGGGATCACTTCTCCAGGCTTATCACCATACTGACAAGACTAAGAAAATATCTAGAGATGATATGATTGATGAGTGCAAGACATTTTACCTTGTGGGACATGAAACAACCACAATTTTACTCACTTGGACCATTTTACTTCTAGCAATTCATGCTGATTGGCAAGAGAAAGTAAGAAAGGAGGTGCTTGAATTATTTGGCAAACAAAATCCGAAACCAGACAACATAGGGAGATTGAAAACTGTAAGCAAATCTTAGCCTCTGATCAAACTGATCACTTAACGATTACTTATATGTGTCCAACATATATGAACTGAATATTGCTCACAACTTTTCCTGTAGATGAGCATGGTTTTCTCTGAGACTCTACGCCTATATCCACCTGTTGTCAGTCTAACGAGGAGAATCAATAAGGAAGTCAGATTGGGAAAGCTCACTCTTCCAGCTAATATGGAATTTAATATTCCAATTACTCAACTTCATCATAACCCTGATATTTGGGGAGAAGATGTTCACCTTTTCAAGCCAGAGAGATTTTCTGAAGGGATGGCTAAAGCTACCAACAACAACACAGCAATATATCTTCCTTTTGGTTTGGGACCGAGGAACTGTGTGGGCTTGAATTTTGCAACCACACAAGCAAAGATTGCACTTTCAATGATTTTGCAACGATATAAGTTCAATCTGTCACCAAATTATGTCCACTCACCCGTTGAGTTTCTGACATTGCGCCCTCAATATGGACTCCAAATCATACTTCACTCATTGTAAACCAGAATTGTTGCCATGATTTGAGATCAAAAAAATGAAAGTTTACATCCAAGAATAATGTTTAAAAATTCCATACACAAAAATTTGAAATCGAGTTTGATCTCTACAATTTGACTAGGCAACATTTTTTGACCCGGCTATTTATGCATGTTCATTCTATATTTCTATATAGGCCAAAAATCACGTTTTTTGTTGTGTCAGAATTCTATACAGCTTATTTGAATATTAGATGATGAGAGGCCTAAAAGATTCTTAGACTACTTCCTCTTATGCATCGTCATGCAGCACAATAGAATGGCGATGTTTTAGTATATGACTAGAAAGACAGAACAATTAAGGCCACATGACTGAATTACATGCTTGTTAACTGCATTTTGGCGTTGGTTGATAACAACTGAAAATGAACAAGATCGATTATTTAGACCCTGTTTGGCAGGATTTTTACTTTGAACTTTTGGTTTCTTGGAAGTTTTTCCTGTAAAAGCTATATATTTGGCTCTGCCTGAAAAAACTTTTAAAGCTTAAAAGTTCTTTTGTGGGAATATTCAAACACTCCCAAAAGGGTTTTTTTAGCTCAAAAAGTCAAAAACAAGCTTCCAAAATCTCTGCCAAACAGACCCTTAGTGTTGGTCCCATTCTTTAATCATCCTCTCAAATTCTTTTAAGCAATGTGCTAAATGACTGACTTGTTTTAACGATCGTAGTCTTATCTTACATAATTTCCACCAACATACGTGCCAATGCTATATATTTTATTTCTTTTTGTATTTGTAGGAAAAATATGTAGATTTGGAAGCAAATTGTAACAACCCAAACTCAAAATATGTCAATCACATTCTGAATTGAGGCATTACAAGCATAACATGTTTAATCATAAACAATACAACTAAAAAATCTATAAATTTATCAATCTTCCAACACAAATATTAATTAAAATCTTCATAATAATAAAAATGATTCAGATTATCCACGAAACAAAACCCAAAGAAACTTAAGAGTTTAGGTTCTAGCTAGAAATTACACATAAATAAAGCAATGAATAATTGTAACATCCCTAATTTCAAATAATTAATTTTGAGTATATGAATATGATATTTATGATTTGAGGGGTGGAAAATGTAATTAAATGTATGTATATTTTTAAGGTTTCCAGGTGGACCAGATGGAGCGGTCCAGAAAGACTGCATGAAAGAGAAAGAAAAGTTGGCAGTGAGTACCGCGACCAGTCACCGTGACCAGGGATTGTGATAAGCCGCTCGCGGTGAAAAATGGTAATTTGATGCAGTGAGCACCGCGACCAGTCATCGCCAGGAATCGCGATGAGCAGCTCGCGGTGAAAATGGTGATTTTGGGCAGTGAGCAACGCGACCAACATCGCGACCAGGCACCGCGATGAAAGCGGTGAAATTACTCTAGTGAGCAACGCGACCAGGTGGCGCGACCACAGGTCGCGATGAACGAAATTTTATAAAAAAAATAAGAGGCGGTCAGAAGCTTCAAGAAAAAACAATCCAGAAAACAGAAAGAGAAAGAGAGAGAACGGGAGAGGAGAAAGAAAGAAAGAAAAAGAGAAAGAAAAGAGAGAGAAAGGAAGAGAGAAAAAGAAGAAGAAGAAGAAGAAGAAGAAGGAGAAGAAGAAGAGGAAAAAGAGAAGAAGAAGAAGAGGAAGAAGAAAAAGAAGAAAGGAAAAGGAAAAGAGGAGGGAAAAGAGAAAAAGAGGAAAGGAAAAAAGAAATCCAGAAAAGAAATAGTCGGAAAAACGGTATCCAGGTCGGTGTACACTCATTTCTGAAAATTTTACGGTTTCAGTATGAGTTTTGATATGAACTTTCCGATTTTTGAATATTTTGATATATATCTATACATGTTTACCGTTTATTAAATTGACTATTTTATTTTACTCGTAATTCGACTTTCGATTTATAATGATTATATTAAAGGAAAGTGTTTGAGAATATTGTTTGAAGTATGATTATTGTTTGGAAATTATATTGTTGAATTTAATTAAGATTTGAGAGTTATAATTGTTGATTTCGAAAGAAATGGAATGTTTTGATATGAACTTTATGAATTGTGTATTGCGAACATGAATAGAAATGGCCCGAGGATACTTAAACATAGTAAACGGATATAGGAGGTTGGTATACCAGCTGGGTTATATTTAGCAGTACCGCACCGATATTGCTATTGATCGTGATTATTATGTACCTCCCTAAGGATTCGTTCTAGGGTAGGGAGAATGTACCTTCCTAAGGATTCGTCATGGGATAAGGAGTTATGTACCTCTCTAGGTTACCGAACATTCGGTTCTAGGGTAGGGAGTTATATGTACCACCCTTGGATGGAACAGGCCCCAAGTGCCGGTCCTAGGGTTGGGAGTTATATTCGACAGACAGCCACTGAAATCGAACAACCCATATTTTAGTCCTGAATTATGTTGAGTATACCAAAGGGCCAAGATTGAGAATGAATTGAATAAAATGATTATAAAAGAATTGAGAATTTGATTTCGTATGAGTTAGTAATTGAATTTGGATGCTTTTATTAAACTGATTTCACACGATTTATTTCAGTAATTGAGTTGAATAATGTAATGTATTGTGATATTTTTATTACGAAATTTATTTTATGATTTTGATAAATGAGTTTAGTGTACACCCACTAAGCTATATGCTTAGCGCGTTGATTTCATCACGCGTAGGTAACAGGGATACCGAAGGAGAAAAAGATTAGAGAGGAGGTAGCTGCAGCTTAAAGATCCAGAGTCACTATATCTTTGGGTAGATAATACTTTTGTGTATTATATTTAGTTAAGCATGCATATACAGAAGTGTGTAAATGTTATATATTTATTATTTGTAAATAATTGCTTTATGGTTCCTATTTTATTTTCACATGTTTGTAAATATTGATTATATATGTTTTATTTAAAAACTGTTTGGAAAGTCGCACTATACGACAGGGTGCGCAATTGATTGAAAGTTTGATTTTGAAGTGTTGAAATTATATTGTTTTGAACTTTTGTTGAAAACAAGTGTTTGGGAAATCAGAAAAACAGAGGGAACTCTGCTGAAATTTTTAAAATTGATTTTGATGGGCTCACTAGAAAAGATTTTAAATTATAAATTATTTGATTTTCAAATTATAAACAGAATTAAGAAAAGTTTTGAAAACCCGGTAGCGCTCCCTGGGTCGATCCAGACGGGTCGGGTCAAGGGGTGTTACAATAATCTAAAAGGAAAAACATCAAATGCAAATATTTATCTAAAATTTATTTCCCAATAGCTATCAAGCACTACACTCCTAAGAAACTTAATCTGCAAAAATGGTGGTGAAAAGGGGTAAGCCCATGCCCTTTTTTGGTGTAGCTCAGTGCGTGTCATTTGGGAGTCCACTGTATGTTGGGACATCCTTAAATTGCAATGCCATATTTCTTGTTTTGACTTGATTTTGTGGGTTTTTGTTAGGGCCAAGAGAAAAGAATTCGAGGAGTTCTGTATGATTCTGTGGGGGGTTTGGTCTAAAAGGAATGCTGTCTCTCATTCTAAATCCCCCAGGTTAATTGTTGATTTGGTTTCCTGGTCGCTTTCTTTGCTTTGTGAATTCTAAGGCACCCAGAAGGTCTTTGGCTCTCTCCCCCAACCTCCCAGGCAGCCTTGTTCCGTCTCGTGGTCGCCTCCTCCAGCAGGCTCCCTGAAGTTGAATACCAATGCAGCAGTGAAGTCTGGATCGATCCTCTGTGATGGGTTCTGGTGCAGTGGTGCGTGATGGTCAGGGCAAGATAGTTGCAGCTTTAGCTAAGCCTCTCTTGGGGTTTTTTTTCTACTGAGCTTGGCGAGTTGCTAGCGTTGCGGGAGGGGTTGCTGTTGGCTAAAGAGTTGAACCTGGTTATTGAGTGGGTTGAGTTAGATATTGTTAATGTTGTGGTTAGGGTGTTTAGTTCTCTTCTTAGTTCGCTTATGGATCCTATTGTTAATGATGTTAAGGCTTTTTTTAGGGATATGAGAGTTTCCAACTGTCATGCCATTTCTCGTTCAATGAATGAAATGACACATTCTCTTGCGTCCCTAGCCTTTTCCTCTAAGGAGAAATTCTGTTGGTTCAATCCTAAACCAAGCTTTCTTGTTGGTCTTCTGTAGTAGAAGTTATTTTGCAATAAAAAAAAAACATTAATCATTTTGACATCAAGCCATCCATAACAATATATAATGGCATAGTGTATTATTATAACATTTCATTATCATATCACATATTATTTAATATCGACAATGGGCCAAATTATTTAACAGAACATTCATTATGCTAAGATCAGAAAGATATATTTATCCTAAGTACAAAGCAATTAGATAAATAGTTTAGTTTTAAAAATAACTGACGAGTTGATTAATAATCATAAAATATTAATTAATATAGTAAATAGAATCAAAGAAAAATTGAGTTAAAAAAATATGAAAAAGTCAAACTTCGTAAAAATAAATATTTCGAATGCAATTTATCCCACTTATTGACAAAAAAATCTACTAGGTGCTGTCCAATTTTCGGAATTTTATCAACCACTTACGAATTGCTATACTTCACTAAGCACACATAGATCAATCCTGACAAAGCAGATATCGATTATTCAATTGAACTTCGTACCAGAGTTTGACAACCTTATAGACCATTAAAAATTCTAAAACTTTTGTATTAACTAGCCTATATACCACTAAACTACTCCCATACCAGAAAGAATAATTTTATCTATCTTTGAGAATAAAAAATCACGCAATGTCAAGTACTCAAAACTGTCAGACTAGGTTTTCTGACTTATACACCAAATATAATTACTAAAATACTTATATTTCTCTAAAAAATCATGACAAATTTTAAAGCTAATGCTTTTATCTCTCTACAACTCCAGTAGCAAATTTCAGAATTTAATTTCTCAGCAACTATTAGGACATAGTCAACTTTCCCTTATTTTGTGATCTTCTACGGTTATCGTATCTTAATTATCTTGTAAATATTAGGTTTGATCATTTCCTTTCCTGTAATACTTGTACAACAAGCCCTATGTACCTTGTATATAAATATCTAATAATATATGAGATGTTGTAGCTGTTTTTCCATTCTTGTTCTTATCTTGCTTTTATATGGATGGTATCAGAGCTATCTCTCTAACAAGCTTGTAACTATGGCCGAACCTGTCACTCCTATCACTCCCACTGCTTCCTCAAATGACGATGTTGTCAACAATGAAATTCCAAACCCCAATCAAACTGAAACCAATCCCCGACTCATCTCCGTTAATGCTGCTGCTCAAGTTCCCTTAAAACTTTCTCTTACAAACTATGCCATCCGGAAAGCACAAGTTAATGCTCTTTTCATTGGCTATAACCTATATGACTGTGCCGATGGCTCCCTCCGGAGTTCAAAGAGATCATTGATCCAATTCATGCTCGTGAAACCCTTATTGACTTTGAAGAGCTTCATGAAAAACTATTGAATTATGAAGGCTCTCTAAAGCGTGAGGCTGCCAGAACTAATGACAACCCTATCACTCCAATTTTGCAGCCAAACCGAACCAAAACATCAAAGGCAATTACTTTGAGCCAGGTCTCCGATCATCAACAATTTTATATATGATTTTAGCCCTTTTTCTATTGATATTTTGTGATGTTTTCAATGTATATGAGCTTTTGGATGTGATTTTTAGTTGTGCAGATTGAAAATTCCTAGTAATTCATAATCATATTACAGAAGTTTTTGGATGAAATCGCCATGCAATGAGCTTTTTTATGGTTTCTAAAACCTGTGGCAACCAAGGGCTCGTGCGCCCAGCAGGTGCGCCACGAGTTGTAGAAATATGAAATTGGCCAAAAACCAGTGAGTGGCGCTACAGGTCGCAATGAGGAATCTGATATACATTAGGAGAAGGGAATAGAAACCTATGAATAGAAGAATTAGGCCAGATTGAAGAGGTTCTTTTCATCCAGGAGCCGTCAACTGTATTCAATGTTCTGAAGAGAGAGAAAGTTGTCTTTTTCATCATAATACTGCTGTTCAACATCACGGTTTATTCATCAGTGAGATTGCAACCTTAAACATGGAGGTAGTCATGAATTCTTTTGCTTTCTTCTTTATGTTTATTGTTTCTATTTCAACGATGTGTAACTAAATCATTAATTAGTTGATACCACTTACTTACAAATTTACAATAATCAATTTATCGATACCAATAATAATATGCAAATGCATTAATTGAAGCACATTGAGTCAAATATGATTATGAAAATATCTCCTCTTTTATAAGGTATCCCATAAGTATGCTAATCAACATAAAGTAGCAACTTGTCATGAGAATTAGAGAAAATAACTTGAATAAATTAATACCCAAATTACTGTTGGAAATAAAACACTCAAACAACTTTTATTAAACTCAAAACAAATATTACAAGAAAACTCTCATTCAAGAACTAACTCACTCTTTACTTCTTCTTCACTCACTTAGAAGCTTTGCTTCTTCTTGATGCCTAAACCAAAATGGGGAGAGGGTATTTATACTACTTACAAACAATTTTAGACCACACAAATAAACTAATCCAAAATTATAATAACCATACACCTCATCCTTCTACATCCTTCCACATTCTTCCAATTGACCACATGATTTTTATGCCTAATTACCAAACCCTAGAGAATTCTAGATAAAGGGCTTGGACCTTATTTATGGACTTGGACTCTAATTTATTTGGGCTTGGGTTTGGGCTCCCATAATAGTTCGGGCCTTCAAATGGTTTGGGCCTAAAACAAGTTTATACTTCAACATCCCCCTTTAAACTTGTTTTACCATGCCAAGCAAACTTCTTAATCTCGAAAAATCTTCAAACCTGAGTGGCTTGGTGAAAATATCTGCAATTTGATCTTTGGACTTCACATACTCCATTTGCACATCCCTTTTCGCTATGCACTCCCTTATGTAGTGGTAACGAGTATCAATATGCTTGCTTCGATCATGGAACACTGGATTCTTTGCTAGGGCAATGGCTGACTTGTTGTCGACACAAATCTCAGTTGGCTTTTCTTGTGGCAAACCCAATTCCTTCAGCAAATTTCTGAGCCATATTACATGACAGACGCTCGAAGTAGCAGCCACATATTCAGCTTCACAAGTAGATAAGGTGACAATCGGTTGCTTCTTTGACATCCATGTGAAAGCTGTGTTTCCCATGAAGAACACGAACCCATTAGTGCTCTTCCTGTCATCTATGTCTCCACTCCAATCGCTATCGCTATATCCCACAAGCTTGTAATCATTAGAAATTGAATAAAGCAAACCAAAATCAATTGTACCTTTGATATAACGGAGGATTCGCTTAGCGGCTTTGAAATGGGTGGTTGTTGGATTCTCCATGTATCGACTCACAAGTCCAACAACATAAAGAATATCTGGCCTTGTGCACGTCAAATAGCGTAAGCTTCCAACTAAACTCTTAAAGAATGTTGGATCTATGCTTTCACCTTCACCATGCTTCGATAGTTTGATTCCGCATTCTGCTGGCGTGTTTATCGGCTTACAATCATTCATCTTGAACTTCTTGAGTATCTTCTTTGCATAATTTTCTTGGGAGATAAAGATGCCTTCTTTCTTTTGCTTGACTTCAATACCAAGATAGTACGCCATTAATCCGATGTCAGTCATCTCAAATTCCTTGGCCATTGCTTTCTTGAACTCTTCAATCAGGCTTAGGTTATTGCCGGTGAAAATCAAATCATCCACGTACAAGCATACTACCAGAATATCTCCATTCATGATCTTGATATATAGGGCGTGCTCGTAAGGACATTTGATGAAGCCATTCTGTTTGAAGTACTTGTCAATTCTGCTATTCCATGCCCTTGGTGCTTGCTTTAACCCATAGAGAGCTCTTCTCAGCTTCAGAACTTTGTCTTCTTGGCCTTTGACTTCGTAACCCAGTGGTTGCTGAATGTAGACTTCTTCTTCAAGAACTCCATTTAGGAAGGCAGACTTTACATCCATCTGATGTATCTTCCACTTGTTTTGCGCTGCCATAGAAATGATTAGTTTTATAGTTTCTAATCTAGCAACTGGAGCAAATACCTCATCATAGTCTATTCCAGCTCTTTGACTGTAGCCTTTCACAACTAGCCTTGCCTTGTGCCTTTCAATCTCTCCCTTAGAATTTCGCTTTGTTTTGTACACCAATTTAACACCAATTGCCTTGTGTCCTTTTGGAACTGGAACAAGTTCCCAAGTGTTGTTCTTTTCAATGGCCTTGATTTCCTCATCCATCGCATCTCTCCACTTCTTTTCTTGAGCAGCTTCTTCAAAACTCACTGGTTTACAATCAGCAAAGAGGCAAAAAAGAGTAAGATTATCAGATCTCTCAGTTACCTCGTATAAATCTTGAAGACCTCTTGTTCACTCCATTGCTCTTTCTTGTAAAAATGATGGTGGTGAATTTCCATTATTTGTTGAAGCTGGTGATGCTGGTGGTGTAGTGGGTTCTTGTTGAGGTTCTTCTAGTTGCTCCACTGGCATCTGCTCTGTTTCTTCAAATTGTGGAGTGAAGTTGAAGTTGTCCACATGCGATCCAAAATCCCATTCTCCTTCTTCATCAAATATCACATCTCGACTAATCACAAACTTTTTGTTATTCGGGTTGTATAGCTTGTAACCTTTCGAATAAGCGGGATAGCCGATGAAGATGAAACTCTCACTTCTATCGTCAAGCTTGGTTCTTCTCTCATCTGGTACATGAACATGTGCTATGCTTCCAAAAACTCTTAGGTGGGAGATGCCGGGCTTTCTACCATTCCATGCTTCTTAAGGTGTCTTTCCCCACACACTTCTTGTTGGAGAACGATTAGATAAATAGACTGCACACGCCACTGCTTCTGCCCAAAACTCCTTAGGCAATTTCTTGCTTTTGAGCATGCTTCGCGCCAAATCCAGGATTGTTCTATTCTTTCTTTCTGCAACTCCATTTTGTTGAGGGGATCTGGGAACAGTTAGAGGACATCTAATTCCATTCGCTTCACAAAACTCCAGGAATTCCTTGGATGTGAATTCTCCTCCTCTATCGGATCTCAGTGCCTTGATCTTATGGCCACTCGCTTTTTCCACGGCAGCTTTGAACTTCTTGAATACTCCAAAGACTTCTGATTTCTGCTTCAAGAAATAAACCCATGTTTTTCTTGAAAAATCATCAATGAAGAGAAGGAAATAATTACTGTTACCGAGAGAGCTTGGCTTGATCGGACCACACACATCGGTATGGACTAGCTCGAGTGGCTTCTTAGCTCTTGAGTCTGACTCTTTTGGAAAGCTATTTCTAAATTGCTTCCCGAGTAAACATCCTTCACAAAGTTGGTTAGGATGATTGATGCATGGTAGTCCTCTCACCATTTCCTTCTTAGATAGTAGCTCCAAGCTTCCAAAATTGAGATGCCCAAATCGAAGGTGCCATAACCAAGATGCATCTTTGTAGCAGGCTTTCAGACACTTTGCAACATCGTTTTGAATGTTCAAAGAAAATAATCTATTCTTTGACATTTTTACTATGGCTATTAGATTCCCTTTGCCATCTCTTATAGAAAGACTACGATTCTTCATATGAATATCATAGCCTTTTTCTAAGAGTTGACGCATACTCAGGATGTTGCATGTCATGTTGGGCACATAATAGACATTAGAGATTAATTGATGACTACCATTTTTAGTGCGGATAAGGACGTTACCTTTTCCTTTCACTGATATTTTCGAATCATCTCCAAATGAGACATTGCCAGCAACTGATTCATCTAGCTCTATGAACATACTTCTTCTTCCACACATGTGGTTGCTTGCACCAGTGTCGAGGTACCAAGCATTTTCTTGGTCTCCATCATTGTCTC
Source organism: Xanthoceras sorbifolium (assembly GCA_003430845.1). NCBI lineage: Eukaryota > Viridiplantae > Streptophyta > Magnoliopsida > Sapindales > Sapindaceae > Xanthoceras > Xanthoceras sorbifolium. Next base: position 2,709,129 of record CM010621.1, on the reverse strand, counting down.
TACAAGCTAGTAGCACTGTCTCCTTCTCTTCGGTTTTGACTTCCACATAATTGGACCTTTCATCAACCTTACTGTTGGGAGCTCTATATTCCGAAGCATAATGCCCAAATTTCTGACAATTATAGCATTGAACTTGAGATTTATCGTACCTCGAGTTTGAATTGCCTCTCCCGCGGCCTCTTGTTGAGCTTTCTCCTTTCTCGTAGTTGTTGAGGTTGCTTGTAGCACCCCCCGACCCGATCCGGCCGGACCGATCCGGGGCGCGCTACTCGGACTTTCAAAACTTTTCAAAACTCATTTTACGTTTCAAAATCACCGTGAGCCCATAAAATATTTTAAAGATCCTTTTCAAGTGAGCCCATAATAATAATTAACTTTTTTTGCGAAAATTCGGCAGAGTGCCATTTGTTTTTCGGACTTCCCAAAAACCTGCTTTTACACAATCAATTCAAAAACAATTCTCATTTCACAAACACTTCTATGTCAATTTCAATCGATTGCGCACTCTGCCGTTCAGTGCGACTTATTAATCACAATTTATAAAATAAAACAGTTCAAACTATATATATATATATATATATATATATATATATATATATATATATATATATACAGACATTCAAAAAGCATAATGTAATTAATTAAAAACATATTACAAAACTTATTTACAATCCCCCTGTATATGCATGCTTTCAGAATATATATATATATATAACAAAAGTATAGCTACCCAACTGTACAATCCTATGACTCGGTCTGCAATTCCTCCAGTTCTTCAGTCTTTCGCCTCGTCCGGATTCCTGGTACCTACGCGTTAGACACAAACTAACGCGCTAAGCATAAAGCTTAGTGGGTGTACTAAAAACTCAATTAAATAAACTACAATATAATTAGTCTTTAAAAAAAAAAGCAATAAACCACAAGATAAACATTTTCATCACTAATCGATTTCAAAACAATTGAATTTCCAAAATTAAATCATTAAACAATTTCAATTTCTCGAAGTACAATAATGAAATCATCATAAGAATTCGATCAATAAAATCATTCAATTCACTTTCAATTCTATCAATTTTGGCCCACTAGAATACTAAACATATACGGACTGGAATATGGGTCAAGCTCCCAACCCCCAGAACGAATTCTGAGGAGGTACGTGTCTCCCAACTCTAGGACCGTGGGTACGGAACCTAGAGAGGTACATAGCTCCCTATCCCAGGAACGAATCCTTGGGAAGGTACATTAACTCCCAACCCCCGGGACGAATCCCGAGGAGGTACGTATCTCCCAGCCTCTGGACGAATCCAAGAGGAGGTACATCAATATCATCAATATCAATCAATCAATATCGGCGCAGTACTGCTCAATAAAACCCAGCTGGTATACCAACCTCCTATATCCACTTCTATGTCTACGTATCCTAGGGCCGTTTCAATAATCGATAATCATTCAATAGTCATATAAATCACATAATAAACTTCAAGAAATATGAACAATATTCACATACAAGTCTAAATCAACTGTTTAAAACGAAATCGGAAATATTCGAAACACAAACAAATGCGATCTCGTATAAAATCTTTCCATAATCAACCATAAGTATATCAATCATCAATTTTTACACATCGAAAATCGACATCGAAAACATTTAACAAAATCAAAATCGAAAACAAATAACGAAATCGAAATCGGAAACAATTAACGAAATCGAAATCTAAACGAAAACGAGAAACGTAACGACAATAAAAACGTAAACGATAACGAAATGCTTTTCGTAACGATTTCGAAAAACAACGTACACCTACCTCGAATCCGTATTTTTCGTTCGACAAACCGCGGTTCCACGATTTCGTTTTCCTTTCCCCTTTCCTTTCTCCTTCTTCCTCTTCTTCCTCTTTTTTCTTTTCTTTTCTTTCTTCTTCTTCTTTCTTCTTCTTCTTCTTTTTCTTCTCTCTTTTCTCTCCTTTTCTCTCGGTCACTCTCTCTTCTCTTTTCTGTTTCTGTTTTCTCTAGCTTCTGCGAGAAGCTTCTCTTTTTTTTTATATTTTTTTTCGCCATCGCGACCGCCGTCGCGACCTGTGGTCGCGGCACCAGGTCGCGGCACTCACTGGAGTGCGCGCACCGCCTTCGTCGCGAGCGCGTCCTGGTCGCGCGACTGGTCGCGTTGCTCTCTGCCCGTTTTTGACAATTTCATCGCGAGCAGTCCATCGCGACCTGTGGTCGCGGTGGCTGGTCGCGTTGCTCACTGCCAGGTTTTGCCATTTTCATCGCGAGCAAGCCAGCGCGACCTGTGGTCGCGGTGACTGGTCGCGGTACTCACTGCCAGATTTTTGCGTTTTTCACCGCGAGCGAGCTGTCGCGACCTGTGGTCGCGGTGACCAGGTCGCGATGCTCTCTGGTCCAGTTTTCCAATTTTTCATTTTTCATTCATTTTTCACTATTCAATTCGGTCCGCTGGAAATCATAAAAATTTAATTACATTTACACCCCCTCAAATAGTAAAAATTTATTTTTCACATATTTCATATATAACAAAAATTCATCACCCGAAATCCGGGATGTTACAATTCTCCCCCACTTAAGAAATTTCGTCCTCGAAATTTACCTCAATGAAACAGTTGGGGATATTGCTGTCGCATCGTTTCTTCACTCTCCCAGGTAGCCTCTTCCACTTTATGGTTCCTCCAGAGAACTTTCACTAATGGCACTCTTTTATTTCTTAATTCTTTGATCTCCCGATCAAGAATCTGCACTGGTTCCTCCTCATATGTCAGGTCTGGTTGGATTTCAATGCTTTCGGCCTGAACTCTGTGGGAAGGATCAGATCTGTATCTCCTCAGCATTGATACATGGAACACATTATGGATCTTTTCCAATTCTGGAGGTAAAGCTAGTCTATAGGCTACTGGTCCCACACGTTCAATGATTTCGTATGGCCCAATAAACCTAGGACTCAACTTACCTTTTCTGCCAAATCGAAGCACTTTCTTCCACGGAGATACTTTCAGAAATACTTTCTCACCGACATCATATTCTATCTCTTTTCTTTTCAAATCCGCATAGGATTTCTGTCGGTCAGAAGCAACTTTCAATCTGTCTCTGATAATCTTCACCTTCTCCTCAGTCTGTCTGATCAAATCTGGGCCTACTAACCTGTCTTCTCCTAACTCTGTCCAGCACAATGGAGTCCTGCATTTCCTTCCATACAGTGCCTCATACGGTGCCATCGCTATGCTCGACTGGTAACTGTTGTTGTAGGCGAATTCAATCAATGGAAGATGATCCGCCCAACTTCCTTCAAACTCAATTACACAACTCCTGAGCATATCTTCAAGCACCTGAATTACCCTTTCCGATTGGCCGTCTGTCTGCGGATGGAAGGCTGTACTAAAGCTCAGTCGAGTACCCAAGGCTTCTTGAAACTTCTTCCAGAATCTGGATGTAAACCTCGGATCTCTATCTGATATGATGGATACAGGCACTCCATGCAATCTGACTATCTCTCTGATATACAATTCGGCTAGTCGATCCAGAGAGTAGTCAGTTCTGACAGGTAGAAAATGTGCCGACTTCGTCAATCTGTCCACTATAACCCATACTGCATCGTGTTTACTCTGGGTGAGTGGCAATCCAGTGACAAAGTCCATAGTGATGCGATCCCATTTCCATTCAGGTATTGCTATTGGTTGTAACAATCCTGATGGAACCTGGTGTTCAGCTTTCACCTGTTGACAAGTCAAGCATCTGTTCACAAATTCTATCACTTCCTTTTTCATACCAGACCACCAGTACTGCATTTTCAAGTCTCTGTACATTTTCGTGCTACCTGGGTGCATTGCATATGAACTGCTATGTGCCTCTGTCAGGATCATTTTTCTCAATTCTTCATTTTCTGGAATACAAATCCTGTCTCTGAAACACACAATACCATCAGTTCTGATTGAGAAGTCTGGATGCTTCCCTTTTGGGATCTGTGCACATATCAGTTGGATTCTAGCATCCTGCTTTTGTTTCTCTGCAATCTGCTGAATCAGACTAGGTCTGCATATCAATTCGGCTACCACTGCACTATCTGGATTTAGCCGTAAATGCACATTCATAGCCTTCAGAGCAAACAGTGCTTTTCTGCTCAATGCATCAGCGACTACATTCGCCTTTCCTGGATGGTAGTCAATTATACAGTCATAGTCTTTAATCAACTCCATCCATCGCCTCTGTCTCAGATTGAGCTCTCTCTGGGTAGGCAGATATTTCAGACTCTTGTGATCGGTGTATATGTAACATTTCTCACCATATAAGTAATGCCTCCATATTTTCAAAGCGAAGACTATGGCTGCAAGTTCCAGATCATGAATCGGATAGTTCAGCTCATGATTTTTCAGTTGTCTGGACGCATATGCAACCACCTTGCCTTCCTGCATCAATACACATCCCAAACCATGATGTGAGGCATCACTATAAATCACATAGTCTTTACCTGAAACAGGCTGAATCAGGACTGGAGCCTCTACAAGCATTGCTTTCAATCTGTCAAAAGCTGTCTGGCATCTGTCAGTCCACTCAAATCTGACATTCTTATGCAGTAACTTGGTCAACGGACTTGCTATGGAGGAAAACCCCTTCACAAACCGTCGATAATAACCTGCCAAGCCTAGAAAGCTTCTGACTTCTGTCACATTTCTGGGAGGCTTCCATTCCACTATCGCTTCAATCTTTTTCGGATCTGCCTTAATACCCTCTGCTGACACAATGTGACCCAAGAATGCAATCTCAGGCAACCAGAACTCACACTTGCTCAGTTTGCCATACAGTTGCTTCTTCCTCAGAATCTGCAATACTACTCTGAGGTGTCTGTCATGGTCCTCAGCTGTCTGTGAGTATACCAGGATATCATCGATAAACACCACTACAAACTGATCCAAGTATGGCCGGAATATTCTGTTCATCAAATCCATAAAGGCTGCAGGTGCATTAGTCAGCCCAAATGGCATCACTACAAATTCATAATGCCCATACCTGGTTCTGAATGCAGTTTTCGGAATGTCTGAATCTTTTATCCTCAACTGATGATATCCCGATCTCAGGTCGATCTTTGAGAAGACACAGGCTCCTCTCAGTTGATCGAACAAATCGTCGATTCTAGGCAACGGATACTTGTTCTTCACAGTCAGTTTATTCAGCTGCCTGTAATCGATGCATAGTCTCAGGGACCCATCCTTCTTCTTCACAAACAGGACTGGGGCTCCCCAAGGAGATACACTGGGCCGAATGAAGCCCTTATCCAGCAATTCCTGTAACTGTATCTTCAATTCTTTCAGTTCTGCTGGTGCCATTCTGTAGGGTGCTATCGATACCGGAGACGTACCTGGTACCACGTCAATCACAAACTCTACTTCTCTCTGAGGTGGCAAACCAGGAAGCTCCTCTGGAAATACATCTGCGAAGTCACATACAGTGGGTATATTCTGAATTTCTGCATTCACTTTTCTAAAATCAACCACCTGTGCCAAGTACGCTTCACATCCCTTTCTGATCAGTTTACAGGCTGCAGTGGCTGAAATAACATTGGAGAGAAAATCCCTCCTTTCACCCACCATTGTGATCTCCGCACCCTCTACTGTTCTGAGGGTCACTCGCTTCAATTCACAATCAATCACTACTCTATGTCGAGTTAACCAATCCATGCCAAGGATGACATCAAACTCATGGAATGGCAACTCCATCAAATCTCCAGGAAAGTCACACTCCTGTATCCGAATCGGACAATTTCTGTATATACGATTCACTACCACACTCTGACCTATCGGATTACTGACTAATACATCAAATTCAGTAGGTTCAGTTTGCAAATTTCTTTGTTTCAACAATGCATCACAGATATATGAGTGTGTGGATCCTGGATCTATCAATGCAATAGCTGAAGTATCAAAAATAGAAATAATACCAGCTATCACATCAGGAGCATCTTTATCTTCTTGAGCTCGAACACCATAAACGCGTGCAGGAGCTCTACTATCTGGTCTGGCCACTGACTCTGACGCTCCTCTGTGGCTACCACCCTCAGGTACTGCCTGACCAGGCCTCCTACCTCTGGAAGTAGTAGGGGCTGATCTCTCTGGCTGCTGGGGTCCCATCTGTGGGCAATCCCTCACAAAATGATCATGGGAGCCACATTTCAGGCAGGCTCCTGAAAGTTTCCAGCATTCCCCATGATGTCTTCTACCACAGTGATCACATACTGGAGGGGCTGGTCCCCTACCTGCACTTCTAGGGGTACTGGCCACAGAAGTCGCAGACTGACCAGGCCTAGCTGTAGGTACTGGCCTCTGTGACTGCACTGGACCACTCGGTTGCGGTCCCTTCAATTTCTTACTCGGGGACTGATACGAGCTAGATGGCCCTGCCCCTCTTCTCTGCTGCCCTCTGTCTCTTCTGGCCTGCTCTTCTTTCTTTATTCTTTCAACATTCAGAGCTGCCGAGACGAGACGGGTAAAATCCTCGAATTCAAAAGCAGCAACCTGTAGGCGGATGTAATCGTTTAGTCCATCTTCAAATCGTCTACACTTATCCACCTCGGTTGTCACCATCTCTTTCGCATACTTACTCAACCTGACAAACTCCCTCTCATATTCAGTCACAGTCATCTGCCGTTGTTTCAGGTTGGTAAACTCCCTCTTCAGATTATCCAGATAGATGCGACCAATATATTTCCTCCGGAACTCCGTCTGAAAGAAGTCCCACGTTCTGTCCTCTGGTCGCACTGTCTGTATAATGGAGGTCCACCACTGGTAGGCATCCTCCTGCAGTAAAGATACTGCACACTCCACTCTCTCCTCAGGTGTGCAGTGCATCTGCTCTAATATTCTGTTCGTCCGTTCAAACCAATGTTCTGCGGCAGATGCATCCTCATCCTTCCTACCATGGAAATCAGTAGGTCTGTGTTTAGCCAACCGCTCGATGGCTGATCTCCGTGGCGCTGCTCTGGCCACATTCTGGAAGAACTCAGCCATTTGCTGCATAAACGATGGCTGTACAGGGTCCGGTACTCTCGGACTCACTGATTCCCTCGATGCTCCCCCAGCCACGCTGGCGGGACTCTCAGGTCCATCACCACTTCCTTCCATTCTTTATCCTATATCAGATAGAAGAGAGTTCTGCAGATTAGAGTCACACATTCCTATGGGTAGCTTTAGACAATGCATGCATATACAGACTCTTTGGTCCAGAAACGCCTAAACCTGGCTCTGATACCACTTAAGTGTAGCACCCCCCGACCCGATCCGGCCGGACCGATCCGGGGCGCGCTACTCGGACTTTCAAAACTTTTCAAAACTCATTTTACGTTTCAAAATCACCGTGAGCCCATAAAATATTTTAAAGATCCTTTTCAAGTGAGCCCATAATAATAATTAACTTTTTTTGCGAAAATTCGGCAGAGTGCCATTTGTTTTTCGGACTTCCCAAAAACCTGCTTTTACACAATCAATTCAAAAACAATTCTCATTTCACAAACACTTCTATGTCAATTTCAATCAGTTGCGCACTCTGCCGTTCAGTGCGACTTATTAATCACAATTTATAAAATAAAACAGTTCAAACTATATATATATATATATATATATATATATATATATATATATATATATACAGACATTCAAAAAGCATAATGTAATTAATTAAAAACATATTACAAAACTTATTTACAATCCCCCTGTATATGCATGCTTTCAGAATATATATATATATATAACAAAAGTATAGCTACCCAACTGTACAATCCTGTGACTCGGTCTGCAATTCCTCCAGTTCTTCAGTCTTTCGCCTCGTCCGGATTCCTGGTACCTACGCGTTAGACACAAACTAACGCGCTAAGCATAAAGCTTAGTGGGTGTACTAAAAACTCAATTAAATAAACTACAATATAATTAGTCTTTAAAAAAAAAAAGCAATAAACCACAAGATAAACATTTTCATCACTAATCGATTTCAAAACAATTGAATTTCCAAAATTAAATCATTAAACAATTTCAATTTCTCGAAGTACAATAATGAAATCATCATAAGAATTCGATCAATAAAATCATTCAATTCACTTTCAATTCTATCAATTTTGGCCCACTAGAATACTAAACATATACGGACTGGAATATGGGTCAAGCTCCCAACCCCCAGAACGAATTCTGAGGAGGTACGTGTCTCCCAACTCTAGGACCGTGGGTACGGAACCTAGAGAGGTACATAGCTCCCTATCCCAGGAACGAATCCTTGGGAAGGTACATTAACTCCCAACCCCCGGGACGAATCCCGAGGAGGTACGTATCTCCCAGCCTCTGGACGAATCCAAGAGGAGGTACATCAATATCATCAATATCAATCAATCAATATCGGCGCAGTACTGCTCAATAAAACCCAGCTGGTATACCAACCTCCTATATCCACTTCTATGTCTACGTATCCTAGGGCCGTTTCAATAATCGATAATCATTCAATAGTCATATAAATCACATAATAAACTTCAAGAAATATGAACAATATTCACATACAAGTCTAAATCAACTGTTTTAAAACGAAATCGGAAATATTCGAAACACAAACAAATGCGATCTCGTATAAAATCTTTCCATAATCAACCATAAGTATATCAATCATCAATTTTTACACATCGAAAATCGACATCGAAAACATTTAACAAAATCAAAATCGAAAACAAATAACGAAATCGAAATCGGAAACAATTAACGAAATCGAAATCTAAACGAAAACGAGAAACGTAACGACAATAAAAACGTAAACGATAACGAAATGCTTTTCGTAACGATTTCGAAAAACAACGTACACCTACCTCGAATCCGTATTTTTCGTTCGACAAACCGCGGTTCCACGATTTCGTTTTCCTTTCCCCTTTCCTTTCTCCTTCTTCCTCTTCTTCCTCTTTTTTCTTTTCTTTTCTTTCTTCTTCTTCTTTCTTCTTCTTCTTCTTTTTCTTCTCTCTTTTCTCTCCTTTTCTCTCGGTCACTCTCTCTTCTCTTTTCTGTTTCTGTTTTCTCTAGCTTCTGCGAGAAGCTTCTCTTTTTTTTTATATTTTTTTTCGCCATCGCGACCGCCGTCGCGACCTGTGGTCGCGGCACCAGGTCGCGGCACTCACTGGAGTGCGCGCACCGCCTTCGTCGCGAGCGCGTCCTGGTCGCGCGACTGGTCGCGTTGCTCTCTGCCCGTTTTTGACAATTTCATCGCGAGCAGTCCATCGCGACCTGTGGTCGCGGTGGCTGGTCGCGTTGCTCACTGCCAGGTTTTGCCATTTTCATCGCGAGCAAGCCAGCGCGACCTGTGGTCGCGGTGACTGGTCGCGGTACTCACTGCCAGATTTTTGCGTTTTTCACCGCGAGCGAGCTGTCGCGACCTGTGGTCGCGGTGACCAGGTCGCGATGCTCTCTGGTCCAGTTTTCCAATTTTTCATTTTTCATTCATTTTTCACTATTCAATTCGGTCCGCTGGAAATCATAAAAATTTAATTACATTTACACCCCCTCAAATAGTAAAAATTTATTTTTCACATATTTCATATATAACAAAAATTCATCACCCGAAATCCGGGATGTTACATTGCTGCTGTTAGAATTCCAACCTCGTCCATGACCACGGCCTCTATCTCGTCCTCGGCCTCGGCCTCTACCTCGACCACGCTGGCTTCTCTCTTGGCCTTGACTTTCTTCCTTCTCCTTCAGTTGTATCTTGAGGAGTTGCTCATTGATCCCCTGCTTCCTTTTATGTTTTTCTTAATATGCTTGCAATGATCCTTGGAGTTGCTCGATCGTCATTTCTTCCAGGTCCTTAGTTTCTTCTATCGTCACAACAATATGCTCAAATTTGGGATCCAATGAACGGAGTATCTTCTCTATTATTCTCACATCTTCTAACTTTTCACCATTTCTTTTCAATTGGTTAGAAACAGCTGCTACTCTTGAGAAATAATCTGAAATAGATTCAGATGCTTTCATGTGTAAGGATTCGAATTCACCTCTTAATGTTTGGAGACGGACCTTCTTTACCTTTTCGACTCCTTTGTAAGAGATTTGCAACTTCTCCCATGCTTGCTTAGCGGAGCTTGCACTCGAAATCTTCTCAAAACCATCATCATCTAACGCTTGATAGATGAGATAGAGAGCCTTCTTATCTCTCTTCCTTGAGTCTTTTAAACTATCCTTTTGAGTTTGGGATAGAGTTGACTCATCTTCTGGTTCGGTGTAGCCTTTCTCTACGACCTCCCAGACATCGTGTGCTCCAAGGAAAGCCTTCATCTTAATACTCCAATTATCATAGTTTTCGTTCTTGAGTGTTGGAACTTGAAACGACGCCATACCATTAGCCATAACTCTCAATATAGTGAGAATTTCGAAATTCTGACTACATGGATGAACTCAGAACGTCGAAAAACCTTAAGATGAACTCAGACAAAAAAATCGATTTTTGTGGTCAAAGTCAAAGTCAACGGTCAACCTAACCTGGTCAACAGTCAACGGCTTGGCGGCTTGGTCAACTGCTTACGTCTCGGTCAGCGGCTCGGTCAACAGGCTTGGTAGCTCGGTCAACTCGGCTCCAACTCGGCTGGACTCACTTCCAACTCGGCTGACTCGGCTTAAACTCGGTGAGTTAACTCACTCCCTGGCAGCAAACTTTCGGCGGCCCGTGGCGGCTCGTTTGAACTTTGATCGGGGCGATTTTTGAGGCGTCGGCTTCGTCTCGTCGAGAACTTCAATTTGGATATGCTATAGTGCACACCTTCCAACCTGGCTCTGATACCACTTTGTTGGAAATAAAACACTCAAACAACTTTTATTAAACTCAAAACAAATATTACAAGAAAACTCTCACTCAAGAACTAACTCACTCTTTGCTTCTTCTTCACTCACTTAGAAACTTTGCTTCTTCTTGATGCCTAAACCAAAATGGGGAGAGGGTATTTATACTACTTACAAACAATTTTAGACCACACAAATAAACTAATCCAAAATTATAATAACCATACACCTCATCCTTCTACATCCTTCCACATTCTTCCAATTGACCACATGATTTTTATGCCTAATTACCAAACCCTAGAGAATTCTAGATAAAGGGCTTGGACCTTATTTATGGACTTGGACTCTAATTTATTTGGGCTTGAGTTTGGGCTCCCATAATAGTTCGGGCCTTCAAATGGTTTGGGCCTAAAACAAGTTTATACTTCAACAATTACTCCCTCTTTTGTCATTGGATAGACAAAGACCAAGAACAAAACAGTTTAATCGTCAATACAATTTTAAAGATACTCATTCACATGGACATGAGAGGGTAAGAAAAATTAAAAAAAAAACAAGAAATAACTAGAAGATGCAATACAACCTCAAATAAGAATCAAAATATTACTCATCTTTTCAGAAAAAAAAAAAAACAAGAGATAATTATCAACATAAGAAATCCATAATCACTTCTAAATAAACATAACATGTTTAAAGAAGTAAACAAAATATGAAGTTATATTTTACACGCCCAAATAAAATAAGTTCACGAAATTAAACAAAGTTCATGAAATCAAATAAAGAATACAAACTTGCAAAACAATTCTTCAACGTCATCACATTCATCGAAGGAGGAAAACACACTACCAGCATATGAATGTGAGACCGACCTCTTCATATACTCCTGTATGCCACGCAACTCTTCTTCGTGTGCATTAAGTCTCTTTAAGATGACTTTATTCTTATTATTGAACATACCCATTAGTTGCGTCGCCCAGGGAGGTTTCCCACTCTCAATCAGAGTGGTTTCAATAGGTTGTGGAACGTCCTTATTCTTCTTTTCCTTGGAGAGATAGTGGAACTTAAAGAAATCTTTGTCAAACATTTGACTTGACCCCACAATGATATCGTTCGCCTCAACTTAATTCCCGCATCTAAACAAAGTTTAGTTATCAAACCCGAAAATTTCAATTTGGACTTGCTCTCATTAGCATATTTCTCCATGAGTTCAATGATATAGTTTTCAACATTAAAGGGCTTCCTTGTCTCAAAACATGAAGTAATTTTTCGGTGGTAAAATTAACTTCAGAGATTTTGGAAACCTAGTAAATATTTTGACAAACAAACTTGTCCTTCACCTCATCTATATTTCCCCTCAGTCAAAGTAAGAGCTCTTTCATTCCTAATAAATTGGATAGAGTCTAAGCAATAATCACCATGAGATAATCTATAAAAAGAGTTTATAAGTTCACCACTCAATAAAATCCTAGCTAGTTCCTCTAACTAGAACACTTATCTAAAAATTCATCACTATCTAAATTAGCATAAAGCTCCCTCACTAAATTTTCACAAACATCATGAGGTTTATCAACATATCTCTTCAAACCTCTCTCTATTGTGAGATTATAAACATCATTAATCCTAATGGATCTTAATCAACACATTTCTCATAAATAATAATTCTGGAGAGATTTCAATCATAGTTTCCTCACAATCTTGGTTTAGGAACTTAGAAAATTGGGAAGATTCTCCTCTTGTAGCTCTCTTTCCTTTAGAAGCTATTTGTTTCCCTTTTCTAGACATCTTCAAAGTTTGACTAAGAACTTATGGTTGCCTTTTGTTGTGGAAGTAGCTAGACCCAATATCAATCTCACCCAAATAATTAAAAAATCAAAGAAATCAAGAACAAAAGTGTGTAAAGATAATATAATTTAAGAGACAAAGGGTGGCTCTTGAAAGTGTGACTCCTTAGAAAAGTACAAAAAAGTATGAGCCATTAGGGTTAGGTTCCTTTGAAATAGAAGGAAAAGTGTATACGGGAGAATAAAACAAAAATTAGAAGCCAAAATACCAAGATTGCTCTTAATGAAGGACAAATTTAGGCAAGCCATCAGGTGTGCACGCCGTGGGTGCCCAGCCATGCCTTTGGCGTGCACTCACTACTAGACTTGGCACTGGCCTAGGGCAAGCTACGTGACTGTCCAGGGCTTAACAATTTTGGGGGCACCATTCTAGGCCCAACAATCTTGCAATACAATAAAATAGAACACTCTTCATTCCAAGCTCAATAATCTTGCAATACAATAAAGGGCACAACAATCTTAGGGGCACCATTCTAGGCCAAATAATCTTACAATATAATAAAATAGAACACTCCATTCCAAGCCCAACAATCTTACAATACAATAAAGGGCATGACAACAATCTTGGAGGCATCATTCCAGGCCCAACAATCTTACAATACAATAAAATAGAACACTCTCCATTCCAAGCCCAACAATCTTACAATACAATAAAGGGAACAATTTTTATTTTTTTGCCCAGGATCACAAAAAGGTATGAGCCGGCCCTGCTCACTACAACACAAATAGTCATCTACAATGGGTAATGCCAGTCGTGGAAAGGTATCTACTATGGGCATAGTGCCTGTTGTGTATTAAGCTGTAATGTAAAATGACGTTTTTCCATAACAGATAAGGCCTATGGTAGATAATGTAAATGACAACGGAAAAATCCCATAATAAATAACGTTATTTATAACGGATTTTGCGCATTGTTAATACTTTAAAAACAATGGGCAAAACCAGTGTTAATTATTTTAATTACAACTGGCAAAACCCCGTGTTAATTATTTTATATTTTATTTACAACGGGCAAAGCCCGTAATAAATGTTAGCTATGTTTTTCATAACAGTCATTATGGTAGATACTTTGATTTTTCTTAAAAAAAATTAATTGGTATAATAAAATTTTTATTTGTTATAAAAATCAGTAAAAATTAAAATTCACAACCAAACATATTTCTTTCTAAGATATAAATGTTACATCATTTACTCAACCCTTAGCCACCGATATAGAATTCAAACTATAATAGAAAACAAAAGGCAAATATTACCATAATCAATTAGCACATATGTGACAAATAGTATGAGCAAAACGATAATTATACACATGTATATATAAAAAGAAACTTCCAACAAAGGTCTAAAAATGTAAGCAACAAAATATATATAGAGGATTTTGCCTTGAAGTTCCTCCTTTGAATTGACATTATTGAACTTTCCTTCATCAATTCTAAATCTGATAGAGACCTGTCCAAAAAAAAAAAAAACACTGACGATATCAATAACTTAAGTATATACAATGATAATAGGATGTGCTCGTATAACAGGACTGAAATAAACAAACTTCCTACCAAAAATATTGGAACCGGATGATATGCGTCAATGATAAAGGTAATTCCTTTGAATCAAAGCTATTTCGTTAATTTTCTACAGAGATCAGCATAAAGGATAATATACTAGATTTACCTGATTTAAACCACTCTAGTTTGGAACAGCATCAGCAATCCACACACTTTCCTATCTTTCTCAAAAGTTGTGGTCCAACAAGAAGGTTTTCATGTTTCACTTTCAGAATGGATTTATTATTACCCTAAGAAATTCATATCACCCCAGCTTGTAAGCAGACGGACAGTAACATGAGAAGGAAGAAATAAAAAGAAAAATGAAAGATAGAGGCACCATGCAGTACATAGTTTTTGAAGTACAAGCGCAGTGAGTCTTCACAACAAAGTAAAACAAGTGCATCTGACAATCTTTCTCCAGCACATGCAGGTTAATTCTGAAGAAAGATGTTCAGTTTCATTCGAATTAATCTAAACTGAATTACTGTCAGGCATAGGCTCATTCTTAGCAGCATTCTCCTTGCCAGACTGATCCAGCAGCATTTCTGTAATTCCAGTTACAGCATTTTCTTCTAGAATTCAAAATATTTTTGCAATTTGTAATTTATATGTTCAACCAAATATAGAATATCTTCATTGCTAAATCAGTGAAAATTGTACTTGCCTATGACATACCTGGATATTAATTATAGTGAGAATATTTCAACACAGTTTTGAACTGATAAATGAATATTCATTCAGTGAGGTTACGTACTTGAGTTGTTTATTTGATTTTAGTAAAGGGTACATATGACTTCTGCACCACATATACCTCCTCTAAGCACCTAATCATCATCAACTTTTATTGTAAGGCATGTTGCATCCAGTTCTCTACAATACTAATAACAATTAAGAACAACTATATTTTTACATATTTTAAGATTTTTTAATAAAAAAATAACTTAAAATGAATCTATTCAAGTTAAAAAAAGCTATCATTTTTAATTTACAAACATTACACAACATACCTTTTATGTTCAGTTTGTATATATGCTGACCTCAAACAGTAAAAAAAATACATACTAATTTAGCTGGTAAGATTTGTTTGTTGTATAAGAGCTTAATTTATATTTCTTGCAATAAAAAAAAATAGTTCATATCATAAAGTGTAAAAAGAAACCAACAACGTGAACATGTTTTTGTGAATAAATTGATAGCCAGACAGGCCATGGAAGACTTTTGTAGCTAGGAAATTTTCATGTATGCATGTAGTCTTGATTCTCTTCTCTATTTACTTTACTCCATCAGTGTTGTTGTTTTCCCTAGCATTTATTTAAGAGAATATTTACACAAACACACCCGAAGACCAAAAATACAAGTAAAAAAGAGAAGGAAAAAACATCTTTATAGATCAGTCGGAATCATAAACCAATTAACTTTGGAGGCAAGAATTCTCGCAATTACTAAATCAGAGTTCAAATATAGGTTGCATAAAACTAATTTGGAGTTTGGACATTTCAAAAAATTTGACCAGTCCACTATTAATTCTAACAGTTAACCGTTTGGTCAATGATACTAATCAAATTAGTTGATGGCGGTTAGGTTTCAAGCCCAAATAATTCAGCCCAATGAGGAGCTATGTAGTGGGCCAAAAGTTAAAGGACAGATTGGTAATTTTAGAGGGTTTTAATAACCCTAAAAACATGATATAAAAGGGCAAGGTGTGACATTTCTTGTTGCAGGAGCAGCCAAGATAAAAGAGAGGGTTGGTAGAGTGTGGCCAAGGTGAAAATTTGTGTTTGCCTTTTTACAGTCATAAAATCTGCATTTTGAATTTGCTTGAAAAGGTGAGCTTCGCGGTAAAATTTTTCTAATTCCTTTTATCTATGTTGTTGTAGTGCCTCGAGTTGTTTCTGAGAGGTGATAATACTATATCATAATCATATCTGTTAACGAAATTGAGATTCCCAGTTGTAGTGATTTATTGTCCAATGAAAAGTAAAAAGAAATAGTGAAGATATTATTTTGCTTATTTACTTATAATATAGGTAAAACGGTCAATCCAAGGTCATTTTGCTTGTTTGCTTATAATTTCCCATCTTAAATGAAATGTAGGGACTAGAATAAGCAGTAGCCTATGAGATTAGATCTTTCGACCATACTATTTATTTAAGTTATTGTAATGTATAAACATACAAATTGAAACGAGATCAAATTGCAATCTGTACATGCATCTTCATAAGTTAAACCATGTAAATCTTGGTATTGTCAATTTTCTGCGCAGTGTACCTATTTATTTGCTTGGTTGTGGCTTTGGTTAACTATTGATTTTATTGTTACAATCTATAATCTACACAAATAGCAGGTAGCGGTGATTTTCAGAACAAGCGGTGTCAGAACAATATTTTTGCAACAAGTGGTATCACATCACATTTTCGCAACAATTACAAGTCTGATTGAAATGGGATCATTGATAATCTATCTTTCAAGTTGTCTTTGTTTATCTCTTTTATTAGTTGTCATCAGTTTATTTAACAAACTGTGGTGGATTCCAAGACGCATACAAACTATGATGGGTTCACAAGGAATTAGAGGCCCTCCTTACAAATTTATTTATGGAAACACCAAAGAGATCATTAACATGAAAAACGAAGTCATGAACAGTCCCATGGAGTTATCACATCACTTATTTCCCAGGATTCATCCTTCCATTTACTCGTGGGTCAAGCTATATGGTAAATAATAGTTATAAAATAATGAAAATGTCTGAAAATATAATGAAAGAAATGTATAAAATGATGAAAGTGAGAGAAAATGTAATGGAGGAAAAAATGTACATCTGTTTCATTAATCTTATGAGGTATATATACATGAAGATATAACACATAAAGTCTATCACCCACCTAATATTCACCTAACACTCACCTAACATTACATAAAGTTAAGAGTACACCTAACACTCACCTAACATTACATAAAGTCAAGAGTACAACAAACACTCACCTAACATTACATAAAGTCAAGAGTACACCTAACACTCACCTAACATTACATAAAGTCAAGAGTACACCTAACACTCACCTAACATTTCCTAATAGTCAAATATACATTTAAGATTTACTAATACTCCCCCTCAAGTTGGAGAGTGAATATCATGAAGTCCCAACTTGTTACGTAAATTCACAAACTGATCCTTTCCTAAAGCCTTCGTAAATACATCAGCTAATTGCAAGTGTAAAGAAACAAAAGAAGGATTGATTATTCCGGCTTGTACTTTTTCTCGTACTATATGACAGTCTATCTCAATGTGCTTTGTACGCTCATGAAAGACAGGATTCGCAGCAATGTGTAAAGCTGCCTGATTGTCACAAAATAATGGTGCAGGAGTTGTTTGAGGAACCTTTAGGTCATGTAGTATGTAACGCAACCAAGTTAACTCCAAACATGTGTTAGCCATTGCTCGATATTCAGCCTCAGCTGATGATCTAGAGACATTGGCTTGTTTCTTAGATTTCCATAATATGAGAGAACTTCCAAGGAAAATACAGTAGCCTGTAACTGATCTTCTTGTGGCACGACAACCTCCCCAATCTGAATCACAAAAAGCTTTCAAAGTTAAACTGTTTATGGAGGGAAGTAATAATCCCTGACCAGGTGTACCTTTGATGTATTTGAGGATTCGAATGGCAGCGTCCCAATGAGGTATTCTAGGTTCTTGCATGAACTGGCTCAATGTGCGAACTGAATAAACTATATCGGGTCTTGTCACTGTAAGATATATCAATCTGCCAACTAGTCTTCTGTACTTTGTTGGATCATTTAGCAATGCTCCATCAGTGGGAGTAAGTTTCAAATTCTGCTCCATTGGAAAATTGTTGGGACATGCGCCTAAGAGTCCAGAATCTTGTAAAATGTCCAACGCATACTTTCTTTGTGACATAAAAATGCCTTTTCTGGATCGAGAAAATTCAATACCGAGAAAGTACTTCAAGTTTTCAAGATCTTTGATACGGAAGCGTTTAAGAAGGAATCTTTTGAGACGTTCCATTTCATGTAGATCATTTCCTGTGAGAAGTATGTCATCGACATATATAAGAATTGCTGTAAAAGAAGTACCTTGAGTTTTGGTGAAAAGGGAATAATCAGCCTTTGATTGTTGATAGCCGGCCTTTCTGATAGTATCTGAAAATGTGAAAAACCAATTTCTTGATGCTTGTTTAAGTCCATAAAGAGACTTGTTGAGCCGACATACAGTGTGCTCCCCCTGTCGGCGAAGACCAGGTGGAGGTTCCATGTAAACAACTTCATGAAGGTCGCCATGGAGGAAAGCATTTTGAATGTCCAATTGGTGGATGTGCCAATGGCGAGCAGCAGCGACAGTAAGAAGATAACGAAGTGTTGTAAGCTTTGCTGTTGGAGAAAATGTTTCTTGATAGTCAATGCCCTCAACTTGATTGTATCCTTTAGCAACAAGACGAGCTTTGTAGCGTTCAATGGTGCCATCAGATTTGTATTTGATTTTGTAGACCCATTTGCAACCAATTGGTTTGTGGCCAATGGGCAAAGGGACTAAGCTCCATGTGTTGTTGAGCTGCAATGCTTCTAATTCTGTATTCATAGCTTGTCACCAATGTGGATTAAGGACAGCTTGAGCATAATTTTTAGGCTCAGTGTGATCTGTGATGTTAACTAGAAAAGTAGAATGGGAAGGTGAAAAACGTGAGTATGAAAGAAAATTAGAGAATGGATATCGAGTACCTGGTATAGGACTTGCTGCAGAGGTAGATTGATGTGCCTGAGATGACATTAGGAAGTCTCTATGCCATGCCGGAGGTCGCTTAGGCCATGTTGACTGTCTCGGAGGTGGAATGGTAGTAGTTTCAGAAGGAATATTTGATGGGTCTAAAAGTGGTGGTAAGGTTTCGGCATCTGGTGTGTTTGTGGAAGGTTGATCAATGCTGGAGGGAACAACAGGTGTGGGTGAGATAGGTTCATGTGTATTAAAAGTTGTTTGCTCGGATTGGTGTTAGAAGAGCATGGTGGTATGATAGACTGCATTTCTGTGGTCTCAGATATGAAATTAGGCACCACAAAATCAGAAGTGGATGGGGTTGAGATAGATGAAAAAGGAAAAATGGATTCATGAAATTTGACATCACGACTGACAAAAAATTTCTTGGTTTCCATGTCATATAGTTTGTATCCCTTTTACCCAGTCGGATATCCAACAAAGATGCAATACTTGGCACGAGGTTCAAATTTTTGAATGGGATGTACAATAGTTGCATAGCATAGACAACCAAAAACCTTTAAGTGATCAAGTGATGGCGGGCGACTATATAGCATTTCAAAAGGTGTTTTATTTGAGAGCAATGGTGATGGCAACCGGTTAATGAGATAAACTGCAGTTAAAACACATTCACCCCAAAAATGTAAAGGTAAATGGGATTGAAAAAGTAGTGCTCGTGCCACAGTGAGAATATGACGATGTTTCCTTTCAACGACTCCATTTTGCTGTGGGGTGTAAACACAAGTGCGTTGATATTCAATGCCATGAAGTCTAAAAAAGTTTTTCATAAATAAAAATTCAGAACCATTGTCTACTCTAACTGCTTTGACATATGCATGAAATTGAGTGTAAACAAAATCAATAAAAGATTTCAAAATGTTTTGAGTTTCAGACTTGTGCTGCATAAGGAATATCCATGTGCATCTTGTAAAGTCATCTACAATAGTAAGAAAAAATCGTGCCCCTGAGTGTGTATGAACTTTGTGAGGACCCCAGATATCACAATGCAATAAATCAAATGGAGCATGAGTTGATATGGAGCTTAATGGAAATGGAAGTCTTGTTTGTTTTGCCATGGGACAAACAGTGCAATTATTATCATAAGAAATATTGTTTGAAGATAATAAAGAAGAAGCTAATTTAAGACGAGATGGTGATGGATGTC
Source organism: Xanthoceras sorbifolium (assembly GCA_003430845.1). Taxonomy (NCBI): domain Eukaryota; kingdom Viridiplantae; phylum Streptophyta; class Magnoliopsida; order Sapindales; family Sapindaceae; genus Xanthoceras; species Xanthoceras sorbifolium. The sequence goes on along the minus strand of CM010621.1, from coordinate 2,689,012 downwards.
CAAGACGCATATGCCATAGATTGGAAGGCTGTGAAATTTGATGACAGGTTGACATCCTTTGTAGGGGAGGCATGTAATAGAGACCACCATGTTGTTTACCCGAGCCAATCATCTTCCCCGTAGCCAAGTCCTGTAGAACACAAAAGGTGGGAAAAAAAATGGCACAACAGTTTAGGGCAGAGGTAAGTTTGCTTACAGAAATTAGATTTAAGCGAAAACTAGGAACACATAAAACATCATCTAAAGTGATGTTGGAATTAAAAGATACAGTGCCAGTTGAAGTGATTGATGCTGTAGATCCTGTTGGTAAATTAACAATAGGTATGGATGATAATTGTGTTTTGGTGAGAAGTGTGGAATCAGAAGTGATATGATCGGTGGCTCCACTATCTAAAATCCATGGCTTTGTAAATACAGAATTAATTGAAGTATTGGAAAATGGATACAGACCTGTCGCATTTGCATAAGTGTATTTATTACCAGCACCATGGTTTGAACTCATCATTGATGAAGACAAGAAAGCTGTTGAAGTTGCTCGATGAAAATTCTGTGCAAGACGTTGTCCGGATCAGAAACTTGGCTCTGATACCATGTAAAATAATGAAAATGTCTGAAAATATAATGAAAGAAATGTATAAAATGATGAAAGTGAGAGAAAATGTAATGGAGGAAAAAATGTACATCTGTTTCATTAATCTTATGAGGTATATATATATGAAGATATAACACATAAAGTCTATCACCCACCTAATATTCACCTAACACTCACCTAACATTACATAAAGTCAAGAGTACACCTAACACTCACCTAACATTACATAAAGTCAACAGTACACCTAACACTCACCTAACATTACATAAAGTCAAGAGTACACCTAACACTCACCTAACATTTCCTAATAGTCAAATATACATTTAAGATTTACTAATAATAGTTGCTAGTTACAATTCAACTAATTATTTTCTTGATTGGAAATTCTTATCAATAATTTATTATTATTTTTTTGTTGGTGCAGGGAAGAACTTCATAAATTGGTCTGGTCATCAAGCTCAATTGGTGGTAACGGAACCTGAGCTGATAAAAGAAATTCTAAACAATAAAGATGGATCATATCCGAAAACAAAGCTCGAAGGTTACGTAAAGAAGCTCTTAGGTGAAGGTCTTGTAACGTCCGAAGGTGAAAAATGGTTTAAGCAACGGAAACTGGCCAATCATGCTTTCCATGGAGAGAGCTTGAAAGTCAATTCTTCATTTGGCCGTTATTGTTTTGCAATATGGGTTCAAATGGCAATACTCAAGAATTTGGTTCTGTTTGCAGGGTATGATTCCAGCGATGATTGCAAGTGTGGAGATGATGTTAGAAAGATGGGGACAGAATGACGGGAAGGAGATTGATGTTTTCCAAGAGTTTAGGGTTTTGACATCGGAAGTTATTTCCAGGACAGCTTTTGGAAGTAATTACTTGGAAAGGGAATACATATTTGCTATGCTGATGAAGACGGCGGTTATAGTCTCTAGAAATTTTTATAAAGTTAGAATTCCTCTTATAGGGCAAGTTTCCTCTCTCTAAATTTCAAATTTTTGGCTACTTAATTTTGAACATGATTCTCTAATTCTTGAAATAATTAATTTCTATTGTTGCAGGAAGTTAGTAAGAAAATCAGATGATATTGAATTAGACAAACTTGAACAACAGATACGAGAGTCTTTCATGAAGATGATAAAGGAGAGAGAGGAGAAGGTGAAGATGGGAAAGCTAGACAACTACGTGAATGACCTTTTTGGATCGCTTCTTCAGCTTATCATGACACAGACAAGACTAAGAAAATATCTATTGATGACATAATTGATGAGTGCAAGACATTTTACCTTGCTGGACATGAAACAACCACAAGCTTACTCACTTGGACTATTTTACTTCTAGCAATTCATACTGATTGGCAAGAGAATGTTAGGAAGGAGGTGCTTCAATTATTTGGCAAACAAAATCCTACACCAGACAACATAGGAAGACTGAAAACTGTAAGCAAAACTTAGCCTCTAATCAAACTCACTGAACAATTACTTACATGTGTTCAATAAATATTGCGAACAATTTTCTTGTAGATGAGCATGGTTTTCAATGAGACTCTACGCCTATATCCACCTGTTATCAATCTAACGAGGAGAATCGATAGGGAAGTCAAATTGGGAAAGCTCACTCTTCCACCTAATATGGAAGTTAATATTCCAATTACTCAACTTCATCATAATTCTGATATTTGGGGAGAAGACGTTCACCTTTTCAAGCCAGAGAGATTTTCTGAAGGGGTGGCTAAAGCTACCAACAACAACACATCAATATATCTTCCCTTTGGTTTGGGACCGAGGACCTGTGTGGGATTGAATTTTGCAAGTACAGAAGCAAAGATTGCACTTTCCATGATTCTGCAACGATACAAGTTCAGTCTATCACCAAATTATGTCCATGCACCCATGCAGCTTCTCACATTAGGTCCTCAACATGGACTCCAAATCAAGCTTCACTTATTGTAAGCCAAATTTCTGTCATGATCTGCGATCAAAGAATGAAAGTTTACATACAAGAATTAATGTTTAAACATTCCATACATAGATATTTAAAACCAAGTGCAAACTCTACTGCATTGTGTAGATTTGGGAGGGAATAGCATAAAAACTTTACTTTCAGTTCATGGTGGACACTTTCAGAAGAATAGAATTTTGTCGCCAAGATTGTGTTCTAGTGGATAAACAAGGAGATATGGTTCAAATCTCATCCAATATGTCTATTTGTTTATTTGGTTGTGGCTTTGGTTTGTTAAGACAGAGGTTGCAACAACTGCAATGGTATCCTCAAATGCATTATGTGCTGGTGCACAACAATACTCTACATATCAGTCTTTGCAGAATGATAACGTGCATGGAAAGTTAGTGTCATTGATTGGTCAATCTTACCATGTTGATTATGAGAATGGTTAGATTGAAGAGTGTTAGTAACGTGGAAAAGTTAGTTAGAATTCAGTTATTTTTGTTTCTTCTCTTCTTTAGGATTCTGCTCTTGTAACAGAATTCTCTATTCAGTCATTTTCTCTCAAGCTTCTCTAATGGAGTCATCAAGCTTTGCTTGATTTTACGTTGATAGATTCATCAACACTCTTCTTTTATCAGTTTATCATGGTATCAAAGCTCATATAGACTAACTGTCATGGATTTTGGATCTTCAAGCTTCGCTGATCAGTTTCATCAACATACTCTACCATCTCAGATCTTAGTTCCTCCAATGGATCTGTCAATCTTGGCCAAGACTCTTAACTTCCATATTAGCATCAAACTCAATTCCAGCAACTACACATATTGGAAAGCTCAAGTTCTTCTTGCCATAAGAGCTTTGGAGTTTGAAGATTTCATTTCTGGCCTGAAGATTTGCCCACCTAAGTTCGTGGAGAGCTCAATTACGGATGGAGGAGAACCACATAAAGTGATCAATCTAGCGTATTCTACTTGGAGAAGAGCATATCAGTTGCTCCTTGGATGGTTGTTTTCAACAATCAATCCAGAAATTATAGGTCAGGTAATCGAATGTGTTACATCTTTTGAATCTTGGGATATATTAGACAAACTTTCGAATGTGTTACATCTTTTGAATCGAATGTCTATGGCTAGAGTCCTTCAGTTAAAGCAACAACTTCAAAATACAAAGAAACTATTTCTAAAAATTAATAAAACTTTTGGTAATGCTTTGAGGGCAGCAAGACGAACAGTTACTGAATATGACTTGATAATTAGTGCTATGAGTGGTTTGGGGCATGATTATGACCAGATTGTTATTCTAGTTTCTCCACAACACAAGTCTATTTCTATGCAAGAAGTTCAATACCTATTAATGGTTCATGAACAAAGGATTGAACAAATGAATGTTGTGTCTCAAGTAGAAGTCTATAATGCTACTACTAATTTTGCCACACAAAATAGTGGTAACAATTTTAGAGGAGGTCATAACTTAAATGGAAGAGGATCTAATAATTCTAGATGTGGTAGAGGCCGTGGCAAGAATGACAGGTGGAGCAATAATAGAATTAGTTGTCAAGTGTGGAAAAACAGGACATTGAGCATTCCAATGCTATGGACGTTTTGATCAACCTTGTTATCTTTTTAATCAAAACGGCAATTACAATCAGCAGAGTTCAGAACCAACTCAACAGCATCCATAGTAGCATACTAATTTCAATCATGTTCATTAGCAACCATAGGCTCATTTTAATCAAAACACATCATACTTTGCTTCACCTGATACTGAGCAGGATCCCTCGGGGTACATGAATAGTGGAGCCACAAATCATATTACCTTGAATCTTGGTAATCTGTCCCTAAGATCAGAGTACAATGGAAATGAAAGACTCACGGTTGGAAATGGGCAGCAGCTTCTTATCTCTCATGTAGGTAACACTTTCTTCATCTCTCATACTCAACGAGCTAAACTTTTACAGCTTAGGAATATATTACATGTGCCTAAAATTACTAAGAATCTTTTAAGCATATCAAAATTTACAAAAGACAACAATGCATGTGCTGAATTTTATGATAATCATTTTGTGGTAAAGGACAAGATTTCGAAGAAGGTGCTCCTTCAAAGTCAACTTAAAGATGGTTTGTATCAACTTGAACTTAGTCCATCACCTACTCTCATGAAGTATAAAATATCAAGTGGTCAAAGACCTGTTCATTTGTCAAATTCTGCCTTTGATAGTTGTAATAATTCTTCAAACTTTAGAGCTTGTTTAGGCTCTAAAAACTTAGCTAATGTTGTTGCAAACTTGTGGAATAATAAGCTTGGACATCCTTCAGCTTCCATTCTTAAATATGTAATTAATGGTTTACGATTACCTTGCAATGTTGCTGATCTTGATTTCTGTGTATCTTGCAAATTGGGCAAGATGCACCAATTGCCATTTTCTACATCTCAAACTGTTGCATCTAAATCTTTTGAGATAGTGCACACTGATATTTGGGGACCAGCTCCCATGTGATCTAGTGAAAGTCATAGGTATTACATCTACTTTATAGACTCTTATAGCAGATCTACATGACTTTATCCTTTGAAACTTAAATCTAAAGCCTTTAGCACTTTTGTTCAATTCCAAAAGATTATTCAAGTTCAGTTTAATGCCCAATTAAATTGTGTCCAAGCTAATATGGGAGGGGAATACAAGCCTTTCATTTCTCATCTTAGAAACAGTAGTATCCTTATTAGATTTTCATGCCCTTATTCCCATCAACAAAATTGGATAGCTAAACGTAAACACGGACACTTAGTTGAGACTGGCCTAACCCTCATTGCTCATGCCAACATGCCACTAAAGTTCTAGTTCGAAGCCTTTCAAACATAAGTTCTTTTGATCAACAATTTTCCTTCTCCTGTGTTGCATCTTAAGTCTCCATTTGAGCTGCTTTATCTCAAAAAACCCAACTATCAATACTTGAAACCTTTTGGTTGTGCATGTTTTCCCTATCTTAGGCCTTTCACAACTTAAAAATTTAGTTTCCACACATCTAAATGTGTTTTTATTGGTTATAGCATTTTTCACAAAGGCTACAAATGTCTTCATTCTTCAGGGAGAATATATATTTCAAGAAATATTATTTTTAATGAATTTGATTTTCCATTCAAATCATTGTTTGCTTCCTCTCCTTCTGTTGTTTCACCAACTGGTCCCAGCCTGCCATTTTCAGTTTTACATGCTTGATCATCATACTATTTCAGACTTGCATACTAATGTGAGTAGCACTGCTCAATCTGATTCTTATCTTATTAATGTTGTTTCTGGTGTGAGACCTATTGCTTCTCCAGAATGACACATCTCTTTGCCTTCAGCAGCACCCATTTATACTCCTACATCAGTTCCTACTGCTGAGCCTGCTCCTGTCATTGCTCCTGTTAATACTCATTCAATGGTTACAAGGTCCAAAGTGGGGGTGTTCAAGCCTAAAACATATTCTGCTTTGTGCAACTCTCCTTTTAGCTTGTTAGCAGAAACTGAACATGCTTGATCATCATACTATTTCAGACTTGCATACTAATGTGAGTAGCACTACTCAATCTAATTCTCATCTTATTAGTGTTGTTTCTAGTGTGAGACCTATTGCTTCTCCAGAATGGCACATCTCTTTGCCTTCAGCAACACCCATTTCTGCTCCTACATCAGTTCCTATTGCTGAGCCTGCTCCTGTCATTGCTTCTGTTAATACTCATTCAATGGTTACAAGGTCCAAAGTGGGGGTGTTCAAGCCTAAAACATATTCTGCTTTGTGCAACTCTCCTTTTAGCTTGTTAGCAGAAATTAAACCTAGCAGAGGTCGAGATGCACTCCAAAATGTTAAGTGGAAGGTTGTAATGCAAGATGAGTACAACGCTCTCATGAAAACCAACACTTGGACTCGGGTTCCCTACTATTCTAATATGCATGTTGTAAGCAACAAATGGGTGTTTAGGATCAAATATAATTCAATGGGAGTGTGCAGAAATACAAAGCTAGATTTGTGGCAAAGGAATTCCATCAAAGTCAAGGAATTGATTTCTTTGATACCTTTAGTCTGGTGATAAAGCCATCAACAATTAGGATCATATTTAGTTTGGCAGGGGCCTATAATTGGGACATCCAACAAGTTGATGTCACCAATGCGTTTTAAATTGAGATTTGAGTGAACTTGTGTTTATGCAACAACCAGAGGGGTTTGTTAGTGCTAAGCATCCTAAATTCATTTGCAAACTCAACAAGGCCCTTTATGGTCTTAAACAAGCACCAAGGGCATGGTTTCACAAACTCAAATCAGCTTTGCTAGGATAGGGTTTTGTTAATGCACAGTCTGATGTATCCTTGTTCATTCAAAAGGTGAAGCATCATGTCATCTATCTGCTGATCTATGTAGATGACATATTGATCACTGGCAACAGTCCCTCCTTAGTTTAGCAAACAATTACCACCCTCAACTTTGCTTTTGCCTTGAAAGTGCTGGGACCTGTGAGTTATTACTTAGGCTTTGAAGCCTTTAGAAATTCTGAAGGATTGTTCTTGATACAGACCAAGTACATTTCAAATTTACTGGTCAAGACAAATTTGCAGCAATCTAAATCTTGCAGCACTCTTATGCGTCCAAGTACTCAACTGTCTCTTTCCATTGGTTCTCCATTTCATGATCATTGTTTCGAAGTACAATTGGCGCGCTACAATACCTTACTCATACCCGCCCTAACATAGCTCATGCTGTCAATAAGCTTAGTCAATTCCTCCCTGCTTCTACAGATGTTCACTGGGTAGCCTGCAGGCGGATTCTTCAATATTTGAAAGGGACACCATTTCTTAGCCTGCAGTGCTACTTCTCTTCATGTTTCTGCTTATGTTGATGTAGACTGGGGATCTTCCTTGGATGATAGGCGCTCCACAGTGGATGTTATGTTTATCATGGTCCTAATTTGATTTGTTTATCTTGGTGTTGTTATTTCGGCTCCACTAATTATTTGGTGTGACAATACTAGTGTTGGTTCCTTGGCTCACAATCATGTGTTCTATGCAAGGACCGAGCACATTGAAATTGATGTCCACTTCGTTCGAGAGAAAATCAGTCGTGGACAGCTTAAGGTGCAGTATGTCCCCACTGATCTTCAACGTGCAGACATCTTTACTAAGTCTTAAACAAACCTCGCTTTGAATTTTTTCAATCCAAACTGAGCCTTGTTTCCTCTCCCAAGTTTAGTTTGCGAGGGGCTATTAAGACAGAGGCTGCAACAATTGCAATGGTTTCCTCAAGTGCATTATATACTGGTGCACATCAATACTCTGCATATCAATCTTTGCAAAATGATAACGTGCATGGCAAGTTAGTGCCATTGATTGGTCAATCTTACCATGTTGATTATGAGAATGGTTAGATTGAAGAGTGTTAATGACGTGGAAGAGTTAGTTAGAATTAAGTTATTTTTGTTTCTTCTCTTCTCTAGGATTCAGATGACATGTATTTTTGTATCATGCTAATTACATGATCTGAGCTACCTGTGCATGCATATATATATAGGCTCTTGTAACAGAATTCTCTATTGATATAAACATCATTTCTCTCAAGCTTCTCTAATGGAGTCATCAAGCTTTGCTTGATTTTATGTTCATAACTCTTCTTTTATCAGTTTATCATGGTTGACTGTTGATTTTGTTGATACATTCTATAAATATTTTTGCGATAAGTGGCATCGAAACACATTTTTGCAACAATTACAAGTAAGAATGAAATGGGATCCTTGATAATTTATCTTTCAAGTTGTCATTGTTTATCACTTTTACTATTTCTCATCAGTTTATTTAACTATGGTGGATTCCAATAAGAATACAAACTATGATGGGTTCCCAAGGAATTAGAGGCCCTCCTTACAAATTTTTTTTATGGAAACACCAAAGAGATCATTAACATGAAAAAAGAAGTCATAAGCAGTCCCATGGAGTTATCACATCACATATTTCCTAGGATTCATCCTTTCATTTACTCATGGGTCAAGCTATATATATATATATATATATATATATATATATATTTGTGTACATTACATATATAACCTACAACGGGCTATGCCCGTTGTATAAAGGTGTCTACTATGGGCGTAGTGGCTGTTGTAGATTAAGTGAAAATAATGATTTTTCACAACGAGCGACGTCCATGATAGATAATATGAATGCCAATAGGTAAACTCCGTAATAAATGATATTATTTACCACGCACTTCACGCATTGTTAATATTTCAACAACAATCGGTAATTGGTAAAGCCCATGTTTATTATTTTATTTACAAAGGGCAAAGCCCTTAATAGGTGGTTTACATACAATGAGTAATGCCTATGGTAGAAACAAGTGACGCTTGTGTTACCAATTCTATTTATTACGAGCTTTGCATATGTTAACTATGTATTCATAACGGGATTTGGATGTATTAACTATGTTATTCATAATATGCATTGTACGTGGTAGATACTTTAATTTTATTTAAAAAAATTAATTGGTATAATAAAATTTTCATTTCGTCAAAAAAGATCAATAAAAAATTTTAAATAATTGAGTATTAATATAATTTTTATTTTGAATAGAATATATAATAAATAATATTACAATAAAATAACATCAAATTATAATTAAAGTACTCAAGTCCTAGTAATATATTAGTCTAAACATTAACTGAAATCATAATTGTTAGTTATAACTTATAAAAATAAAGAAGAAATCGTAATTGTTAGTTATAACTTATAAAAATAAAGATGTAATATATTTTGATGGCCAAACAATATAAGTACTCCTAGCATCTTCAAGTGTGTGTAGGTCACTAGTCAGAAAAAAATAAATATACCTTGCTCACCAATATCTTCTTCATAGTGACTTTCCAATAATTCAAACCAAGAATCATGTGATGAATTAATACCTCTAGATTAGTGCATTCAATTTCAGTTTCTGCCACTACCTCTACACTACCAATCTAATGCAATAGCTTGCATTTTTTTTACCCTTTAGACATGAAGCATCCATTCACTTTTAGAAACCCTAGGCAGTAAATAACATAAACGGGAAAAAAAAACGTGATAAACAAAATATATCTTGATATCTTGATTTACTTACAACTTTAACTAACATATTGTGAATAAAAAATTACATTTGCAGAAGATTCAACAATTTTCGCACCTTAATTACTTCCTTACCAATTTGAAGCACTTGAATATTGTGGGTATCTTAACAATTAATATTTTTTTTTGAGCTAGTTATGGCTAAAATATAAAAAAAATATTGCAGTAAAACGGTAACATAAAAAAAATCAATCTTAGAACAATAAGAAAAAGTAAAAGCGTGAACAAAATCTAATTATTTACCTAATGCAAACTAGAAGACTGTAATTTTCTTCAATTACCGATATATCATTGGTCTGAAATTAAAATGTAGTTAATATAAAATTAAATATCATTTTACATAAATTAAAGTACTAGCATAATTTATGTAACATTACCAGCATACTTAAGACAACAATTTTCAATTCATTGACTAGTTGCCTCAGATCTCTTACGCTCTCGATGCTTATTTTCTAAAACTTGAGCTACGACATCTTCTTTAATTATTTTTGTCTTATCCGTAGGAATAGCCTCAATTTATCTTTAAATATTATGATAAGTTATAATGATATAACTATAAATAAGAATATATAATAAATTTAAAAGTAATTACACAAAATAAGAAACAAATAAGTTAGCAGATCATACAATTTTTTATCCAATATTTTCGTTCACTGGTGTCTCTTCTTTGTGCTTATGTCCAACTATCCAAGTCTCCACTCTATCCAGTTCTCCAGGATCTTCATTTGCTACGAATTTTGCAGCCCTCTATAATATATAAACACATTTGTTGAAGTATAAACTTATTTTAGGTCCAAACTATATGAAGGCCCGAACCATTATGAGAGCCCAAACCCAAGTCCAAATAAATTAGAGTCCAAGTCCATAAATAAGGTCCAAGCCCTCTATCTAGAATTCTCTAGGGTTTGGTAATTAGGTATAAAAATCATGTGGTCAATTGAAAGGATGTGGAATGATATAGAAGGATGAGGTGTATAGTTATTATAATTTTGAATTAGTTTATTTGTGTGGTCTAAAATTGTTTGTAAGTAGTATAAATACCCCCTCCCCATTTTGGTTTAAATATCAAGAAGAATCAAAGTTTCTGAGTGAGTAAAGAATAAGCAAAAGAGTGAGTTAGTTCTTGAGTGAGAGTGTACTTGTAATATTTCTTTTGAGTTTAAATAGAAGTTGTTTGAGTATTTCATTTCCAACAAAGTGGTATCAGAGCGTGGTTGGAAAGTGTGCACTATAGCATATCAAAATCGAAGTTCTCGACGAGACGAAGCCAACACCGTAAAAATCGCTCGAATCGAAGTTCAAACGAGCCACCACGGGCCGTTAAAAGTTTGCTGCTAGGGAGTGAGTTATCTCACCGAGTTCAAGTCGAGTCAGCCGAGTTGGAAGTGAGTCTAGCCGAGTTGGAGCCTCCAAGCCTGTTGACCGATCTGCACCGTTGACCGAGCCGTCAAAACGTTGACTGTTGACAAGGTTAAATTCACCGTTGACTTTGACTTTGACCAAAAAAATTGATTTTTTGTCTGAGTCCATCTTAAGGTTTTTTCGACGTTCTGAGTCCATCCGTGTAGTCAGAATTTCGAAATTCTCACCATATTGAGAGTTATGGCTAATGGTATAGTGTCGTTTCAAGTTCCAACACTCAAGAACGACAACTATGATAATTAGAGTATCAAGATGAAGGCTCTTCTTGGAACACACAATGTATGGGAGGTCGTAAAGAAAGGTTACACCGAACCAAAAGATAAGTCAACTCTATCCCAAACTCAAAAGGATAGCTTAAAAGACTCAAGGAAGAGAGACAAGAAGGCTCTCTATCTCATCTATCAAGCGTTATATGATGATGGTTTTGAGAAGATTTCGAGTGCAAGCTCCGCTAAGCAAGCATGGGAGAAGTTGCAAATCTCTTACAAAGGAGTCGAAAAGGTAAAGAAGGTCCGTCTCCAAACATTAAGAGGTGAATTCGAATCCTTACACATGAAAGCATCTGAATCTATTTCAGATTATTTCTCAAGAGTAGCAGCTGTTTCTAACCAATTAAAAAGAAACGGTGAAAAATTAGAAGATGTAAGAATAATAGAGAAGATACTCCGTTCATTGGATCCCAAATTTGAGCACATTGTCGTGACGATAGAAGAAACTAAAGACCTGGAAGAAATGACGATCGAACAACTCCAAGGATCATTGCAAGCATATGAAGAAAAACATAAGAGGAAGCAAGGGATCAATAAGAAACTCCTCAAGATGCAACTGAAGGAGAAAGAAGAAAGTCAAGGCCACGAGAGAAGCCAACGTGGTCGAGGTAGAGGCCGAAGCCAAGGACGAGGTAGAGGCCATGGTCATGGACGAGGTTGGAATTCTAATAGCAGCAACTCCAACAACTACAAGAAAGGTGAAAGCTCAACAAGAGGCCGTGGAAGAGGCAATTCAAACTCGAGGTACGATAAATCTCAAGTTCAATGCTATAATTGTCAGAAATTTGGGCATTATGCTTCGGAATGTAGAGCTCCCAGCAGTAAGGTTGACCAAAGGTCTAATTATGTGGAAGTAAAGACCGAAGAGAAAGAGACAATGCTACTAGCTTGTAGAGACAATGATAGAGACCAAGCAAATGCTTATTACCTCGACACTGGTGCAAGCAACCACATGTGTGGAAGAAGAAGTATGTTCGTAGAGTTAGATGAATTAATGGCTGGCAATGTCTCATTTGGAGATAATTCAAAAATATCAGTGAAAGAAAAAGGTAACATTCTTATCCACACTAAAAATGGTAGTCATCAATTAATCTCAAATGTCTACTATGTGCCCAATATGACATGCAACATCTTGAGTATGGGTCAACTCTTAGAAAAAGGCTATGATATTCATATGAAGAATCGTAGTCTTTCTATAAGAGATGGCAAAGGGAATCTAATAGCTATAGTAAAAATGTCAAAGAATAAATTATTTTCTTTGAACATTCAAAATGGTGTTGCAAAGTGTCTGAAAGCTTGCTACAAAGATGACTCTTGGTTATGGCACCTTCAATTTGGGCATCTCAATTTTGGAAACATGGAGCTACTATCTAAGAAGGAAATGGTGAGAGAACTACCATGCATCAATCATCCTGACTAACTTTATGAAAGATGTTTACTCGAGAAGCAATTTAGAAATAGTTTTCCAAAAGAGTCAATGTAACATCCCGGATTTCGGGTAATGAATTTTTGATATATGTGAAAATAAATTTTACTATTTGAGGGGGTGTAAATGTAATTAAAGAGTCAATGTAATTAAATTTTACTATTTTATGATTTCCAGCGGACCGGATTGAATAGTGAAAAATAAAAAAAAATGAAAAATTGGAAAATCGAACCAGAGAGCATCGCGACCTGGTCACCGCGACCACAGGTCGCGATGGCTCGCTCGCGGTGAAAAACGCAAAATCTGGCAGTGAGCATCGCGACCAGTCACCGCGACCACAGGTCGCGATGGCTTGCTCGCGATGAAAATGGAAAAACCTGGCAGTGAGCATCGCGACCAGCCACCGCGACCACAGGTCGCGATGGACTGCTCGCGATGAAATTGTCAAAAACGGGCAGAGAGCAGCGCGACCACTCGCCCGACCAAGGCGCGCTCGCGAGGAAGGCGGTGCGCGCACTCCAGTGAGCATCGCGACCTGGTGCCGCGACCACAGGTCGCGACGGCGGTCGCGGTAGCGAAAAAAATATAAAAAAAGAAGAAACTTCTCGCAGAAGCGAGAAAACAGAGCAGAAAAGAAAGAGAGAGAAAGAACCGAGAAAAAGAGAGAAAAGGAGAGAAAAGAGAGAAGAGAAAGAAGAAGAAGAAGAAAGAAAAGAAAAGAAAAGAAAAAGAGGAAGAAGAGGAAGAAGGAGAAAGGAAAAAGAGGAGGGAAAGAAATCGTGAAACCGCGGATTCTCGAACGAAAAATACGGATTCCAAGTAGGTGTACTCTCGTTTTCGAAACCGTTTTGAGAAGAATTTCATTTACGTTTTCGTTTTAGTTTCGTTTTCGTTTCGTTTCGATTTTGTTGTAGTTTTCGATTTCGTTGAACATCTTCGTTTTCGATTTTTGTATAAAAATATGTGAAATTGATGCTTGATACACTTGATTACATTTCGAATAATTCGAATTTGTTTTTAAGAGTTGATTTAGACTTTTATATGGTTCTTGTTATTTTCTTGAAGAATATTGTATAAAAATTTGAGATGTGTTGATTAAATGTTGATTTTGGACTTGATTGTGGATTTAGTTTATTGTAACGGCCCTAGGATACCTAGACATAGATATGGATATAGGAGGTTGGTATACCAGCTGGGTTTTATTGAGCAGTACTGCGCCGTTATTATTGTGTGATTGTTGTTGCGGGGCAATCTCGGACAATCACACCGATTTAGTGATCGTTGTTGCGGGGCAATCTCGGACGATCACATTGATATTAGTGATTGTTGTTGCGGGGCAATCTCGGACAATCACGTTGATATCAGTGACTGTTGTTGCGGGGCAACCCCGGACGTCACGTTGACCCATATTCCAGTCCTAGAATGTTTAGTATTCTAGCGGGCCAGAATTGATTGGAATTGAAAAGTGTATTGAATGTTTTTATTGATCGAAATTATATTGACCTCATTATTGAAGTTAAAGTGCTTAAAATTATTATATGCTTTGATTTTGAAATGTAATTGTTTTGAACATGATTTGAATTGATATATATATATATATATATATATATACTGTGATTTGTTTATTAATAAAAGTTATGTATGATTTTATTTAATTGAGTTTATAGTACACCCACTAAGCTTTATGCTTAGCGCGTTAGTTTGTTTCTAACGCGTAGGTACCAGGAATCCAGAGGAGGCTAGAGACTGAAGGAAGAGCAAGTTGCAGACCGAGTCACAGAGATTGTACAGTTGGGTAGCTATATTTTTGTTATGTGTATATATATTCTGAAAGCATGCATATACAGGAAATTTGTAAATATATTTTGTAAAATGTTTTGTAATTAACTAGTTTATGATTCCTGTATTTTATTATCAAAATGATTGTAAATGGTTAAGTTCGATTTATTTTATTTTATAAACTATCTTGATAAGTCGCACTAAACGGCAGAGTGCGCAACTGTTTGAAATTGTATAGAAGTGTTTGTGAAAATGTGAATTTGATTTGATTTGTGGAAAACAGGTTTTGGAAAGTCCGAAAAACAAACGGTACTCTGCCGGATTTTCGTAAAAAGTTTAATTATTTTTATGGGCTCACAATGATTTTAAAACGAAAAATGAAGTTTTGAAAAAGTGTGAAAGTCCGTGTAGCGCTCCCCGGGTCGGTTCGGCCGAATCGGGTCGGGGGGTGTTACATTTAGTACCTTTTTATTGTGACGTCCACCTCCGGGATTCGCCTAAACTGGTCTATGCCAGGTTTGCCCCGCGAAGTCCGACGGTCACTCACAAGGTACTGTCCGCTTTGGGTCGTCCGGGGTTGCCCCGCCACAACGCCCTCACGGTTTTGCTTCGCCTCCCCCAAATCAGGATTTGAACCAGTGACTTATCCTTAAGTACTAATCCTTATCAAGTTGGGTACCAATTGAGCTAGTAGCTCAATTGGTACCCAACTTGATAAGGATTAGTACTTAAGGATAAGTCACTGGTTCAAATCCTGATTTGGGGGAGGCGAAGCAAAACCGTGAGGGCGTTGTGGCGGGGCAACCCCGGACGACCCAAAGCGGACAGTACCTTGTGAGTGACCGTCGGACTTCGCGGGGCAAACCTGGCATAGACCAGTTTAGGCGAATCCCGGAGGTGGACGTCACAGTCAAACTCAAGAGCCAATAAGCCACTCGAGCTAGTCCATACCAATGTGTACAGTCCGATCAAGCCAAGCTCTCTCTGTAACAGTAATTAATTCCTTCTCTTCATTGATGATTTTTCAAGAAAAACATGGGTTTATTTCTTGAAGCAGAAATCTGAAGTCTTTGGAGTATACAAGAAGTTCAAAGCCACCGTGGAGAAAGAAAGTGGCCATAGGATCAAGGCATTGAGATCCGATAGAGGAGGAGAATTCACATCCAAGGAATTCCTAGATTTTTGTGAAGCGAATGAAATTAAACGTCCTCTAACTTTTCCCAAATCCCCCCAACAAAATGGAGTTGCAGAAAGGAAAAACAGAACAATCCTGGATTTGGCGCGAAGTATGCTCAAAAGCAAGAGATTGCCCAATGAGTTTTGAGCGGAAGCAGTAACGTGTGCAGTCTATTTGTCCAATCGCTCTCCAACAAGAAGTGTGGAGGGAAAGACACCTCAAGAAACATGGAGTGGTAGAAAGCCCGGCATCTTCCACCTAAGAGTTTTTGGAAGCATAGCACATGTTCATGTACTAGATGAGAGAAGAACCAAGCTTGACGATAGAAGTGAGTTTTATCTTCATCGGCTATCCCGCTTATTCAAAAAGTTATAAGCTATACAATCCGAATAACAAAAAGTTTGTGACTAGTCTAGATGTGATATTTGATGAAGAAAGAGAATGGGATTTTGGATCACATGTAGACAACTTCAACTTCACTCCACAATTTGAAGAAACAGAGCAGACGCCAGTGGAGCAAGCAGAACAAGAACCCACTACACTACCATCATCACTAGCTTCAACAAATAACGAAAATTCACCACCATCATTTTTACAAGAAAGAACAATGGAGCGAACAAGAGGTCTTCAAGATTTATATGAGGTAACTAAGAGATCTGATAATCTTACTCTTTTTTGCCTCTTTGTTGATTGTGAACCAGTGAGTTTTGAAGAAGCTGCTCAAGAAAAAAAGTAGAGAGATGCAATGGATAAGGAAATCAAGACCATTGAGAAGAACAACACTTGGGAACTTGTTCCACTTCCAAAGGGACACAAAGCAATTTGTGTCAAATGAGTGTACAAAACAAAGCGAAATTCTAAGGGAGAGATGGAAAGGCATAAAGCAAGGCTAGTTGCGAAGGGCTACAGTTAAAGAGCTGGAATAGACTATGATGAGGTATTTGCTCCAGTTGCTAGATTATAAACTATAAGAACAAATGGAAAATCCATCAAATGGATGTAAAGTCTGCATTCCTAAATGGAGTTCTTGAAGAAGATGTTTACATTCAGCAACCACTGGGTTACGAAGTCAAAGACCAAGAAGACAAAGTTCTGAAGCTGAAAAGCGCTCTTTATAGGTTAAAACAAGCACCAAGGGCATCGAATAGCAGAATTGACAAATACTTCCAACAAAATGGCTTCACCAAATGTCCCTACGAGCATGCCTTATATATCAAGATCATGAATAGAGATATTCTGGTAGTATGCTTATACGTGGATAATTTGATTTTCACCGGCAATAACCTAAGCCTGATTGAAGAGTTCAAGAAAGCAATGGCCAAGGAATTTGAGATGACTGACATTGGATTAATAGCGTACTATCTTAATATTGAAGTCAAGCAAAAGGAAGAAGACATCTTTATCTCCCAAGAAAATTATGCAAAGGAGATGCTCAAGAAGTTCAAGATGAATTATTGTAAGCCGATAAACACGCCAGCAGAATGCGGAATCAAACTATCGAAGCATGATGAAGGTGAAAGCATATATCCAACATTCTTTAAAAGTTTAGTTGGAAGCTTACGCTATTTGACGTACACGAGGCCAGATATTCTTTATGATGTTGGACTTGTAAGTCGATACATGGAGAATCCAGTAACCACCCATTTCAAAGCCGCTAAGAGAATCCTCTGTTGCATTAAAAGTACACTTCAATTTCTAATGATTATAAACTTGTGGGATATAGCGATAGCGATTGGGGTGGACACATAGATGACAAGAAGAGCATCAGTTGGTTTGTGTTCTTCATGGGAAACACAGCTTTCACATGGATGTCAAAGAAGCAACCGATTGTCACCCTATCCACTTGTGAAGCTGAATACGTAGCTGCTACTTCGAGCGTCTGTCATGTAATATGGCTCAGAAATTTGCTGAAAGAATTGGGTTTGCCACAAGAAGAGCCAACTGAGATTTATGTCGACAACAAGTCAGCCATTGCCTTAGCAAAGAATCCAGTATTCCATGATCGAAACAAGCATATTCATACTCGTTACCACTACATAAGGGAGTGCATAGCGAAAAAGGATGTGCGAATGGAGTACGTGAAGTCCAAAGATTAAATTGCAGATATTTTCACCAAGTCACTCAGGTTTGAAGATTTTTCGAGATTAAGAAGTTTGTTTGGCATGGTAAAACAAATTTAAAGGGGGTGTTGAAGTATAAACTTGTTTTAGATCCAAACTATGTGAAGGCCCGAACCATTATGAGAACCCAAACCCAAGCCCAAATAAATTAGAGTCCAAGTCCATAAAAAAGGTCCAAGCCCTCTATCTAGAATTCTCTAGAGTTTGGTAATTAGGCATAAAAATCATGTGGTCAATTGGAATGATGTAGAAGGATAAGGTGTATGGTTATTATAATTTTGGATTAGTTTATTTGTGTGGTCTAAAATTGTTTGTAAGTAGTATAAATACCCTCTCCCCATTTTGGTTTAGATATCAAGAAGAAGCAAAGCTTCTAAGTGAGTGAAGAAGAAGCAAAAGAGTGAGTTAGTTCTTGAGTGAGAGTGTTCTTGTAATATTTCTTTTGAGTTTAAATAGAAGTTGTTTGAGTGTTTCATTTTCAGCAACATTATGTTATATAAAAACTTCACATTATGTTTCCACTATCCAATTAGTAAATCATTTCTCAGTTTGTGATAATTACTGTGAAGATTGGCCCACTAGTAAACCAAAGCTCGTACATATAAGAAAGATGCATTTATCAATTTTAACACTATTTAATGGTCCAAGTATTGGAAAATGATCATAGATAAAAAAGAAACAAGAGAAAAAAAAATGAAGAGTAATGTTAAACAACTAAAAATCACGTATAGTTTTACATGTTGATGGACAGTCACATAGTAAGCTACAAATCATAGACCACATCCTAATGAACTGCCACTCAAGCTTTGCAATACTACAAATTCAGGCAACTAAATAATAGTTTTTAAAATTCTTACAAATTCTTCATAAAATCGTATCAATCCTTTACGTCTAATTGTATGTGGGGTGTCATTCTTTTTCGTCAACTCGGAATAACATCCACTTATTCCCTACAACAATAAAAAAGTAAATCAAATTATTTTATGACATAATATCTGCTCCAAGTTAAATGTATTAAGACTTACATCAAATTCTAGAAACAATCGAAATTTAACAAACTTTATCCATTCTTCATCAAAAAAAAAATTATCCGGTTTTAACATTTGGATCGCTCTTGCTGCCCCAGGAGCAGGAGGAACACTTTTAACTTTATTTATTATCTTAACTTTATATTGTTGCCAACAGTTACCCATTGACGAAAGTATATGATTCTTACCAATGTCATCCAACCCAAATTTAGTTTACATTCATAATAACGTTCTCATGTAGTTATTCATAATGAGATATTGGTAAGAAACGAAAAAAAAAAACACATAATTCCGTATCTTTGTAGTTTTCGCACACTGTTTTTTAAAATCTCTGATACCTCTTGCCAACTTTGATAAGTTATTGGTATGAATTGAGTGGCAAGCTAGAGTCCCACAAGATATACTTAGTGGTACTAAAGTTTCTCCAAGTGGCTGTCCCAATTCATTAAAACAAATGACCATTTCCTTAACTTTTACAATTTTATTAAAATCTAATAATTGGTTTCAACCTCTCCTCTTTCTTTTCTTTGATCCGGTCTTATTATCACTAACAGATGGAGTATTAGTACCTCCTTCGTTCGAAATCTGAAAATATCTAAAACAAATGTGGAAAAGTGAAGACATGAGTTGACTTACAAGTTAAGCTACCAAAATTGCCTACAATAAATATAAACATTGTTTTTTTTTTCCTCAGAGTTTAATTAACCGTTGAATGAGTTATACACAGAATAATAATGAAACAGTAAAGAATGGGAATCGTGGAGAAGCATGCTATCTCAATCTCTTAGAAATGTTTTCATATCTAGCTAGTTGCATATAAACAAAAATAAATAAATAAATAAGTTGCATATAAACAATATATATATATATATATATATATATATATATATATATAAATTCTGCAGTATCACATGTTGCCCTATGCATTAGCCCATAAATTGAATATGAAAAGTACTACGAAAAGCAATATAAAGAAACAAAGCCAAAGCTTACATTTGAGATGACCCTGTATGGCTGTATATCCTTCTTAGCAGCAACAATTCCTCCCGAAAAGCACCAAATACGTAGCAAACTGACCTTTAAATAATGACTACCATCCATGACACATTGTAGACAATCAAAGAAATTTATAATGCCATACTAATCCCAACGTGTCCCATTGAATATTTGGTCCGCCAGTAAATCTCATGACTACATATGCTTTCATTTACCAGCTATACAAGTAATCTAACATGACAAATACATACCATAAAAATGTATAGCCACTACAATCATTTAGGCAATTAATAGCATTACTAGAAAAACAAGCCTGGCCATCCTACATTACATACAAGAGAAATCTTCTCGTCACATATAATACTTGTTTGGCAGAAAGTCAAGTAGAAGAACGATTTATATAGTTCTGAACTTTAGCAATTAATTTTAATCTACATTGATCGCATACATAACAATTAAATGCAATTCGATAGTTTTATAATATTTACAGTTCAATGGTCCTTGAAGGATTAGCATTTTGAGATATATGGACAACAATACGTTATTAAAATTGTCTCATGTAATAATACTAGGCCAAAACAGAAAGGAAAAAAATACACAAAATTATCAGATTAGAAAGTTTCACGAAGCACATGCTCATCACCATCACCTAAAACTAAATAACATATCAAGAAGATAAAATATCAGCAAACTGAAATTAATGATGATGCAAGCATGTAATGAGGTATATATATTTAAATTAAATAACAATTAAATAGACAAGGGCTACAAATAGAGGTTTCGCTACAAAATAAGAATACATGCTAGAGTTAAGTAGAGATATATCTATGGTGTTCAACACTAGATTTGTATAATCACTTCCTCACAGTCAATTCGAGCATAATCATCATCATCGATCATACTATAGTCAAGTTTTGAGATAAATCTAATAGTGTAAAACACCTATAAGCATACTCATCAAACTTCTCTAGATCATTAAATCCCCTTGGAGGAACTTTTAAGACAACATACCAATTAGATGTATCATTTTCCTTAGAGTAAAATACTTGTGTTGCTTGAGAAGGTAAAATAAATGACTCTCTATCAAATTTATTTATACGTGGATGAAGATTAACAAGTGTGGACCTGTGTTCAACTCTAATATCACATCGACTGCTCACCCAATCACATTTAAATAATGGGATACAAACTGCAGAAAAGCCTAAAAATAGAATTTCTCTTAGAACCCTATAGTAAACCCTTTTTTTTTTTAACAACTTGAGTGTCATCTCTTGCATTGATTGTACAAACAATGTTTGCTTCAAGGGAAATACCACTATCTTGCGTAGATTTCTCATTATCTACTATGTGGTATCATTTTGCGGTGACAACATAGCTTGTATTGTTGGTCCAATTGCTAGCTCCATTTTAAGGTGTTTGAAATATTCAAGCTACTTGCTTCAGCAATGACCTATTTACATATATTAAGGGTAAGTTTATCAAGGTGTTTGGAAAAAAAAATGAAAAACAAAGATAAGATTGAAATACCATCATAAGAAAGGTTGTAAACCAACCTTAGCTTTGAATCATACTGAAAAAGTTGATGCATGTTTCTTTTGTAGTAAAGTGGATTTGCTTGCAGTACTTGAATCTACATGTTGAAGCTCTTCAAGGTGAATGCTAATAGGAAGCTAATAATAAAATAAAATAAGAAAACTATTTTAAATTTTGACTTATATTTAAATTATGCAAAAATTGTCTTTATGGTACTCACTTTATGTATGGTTCTACTTCTGTACTATTAAATAATATATAGCGATATGCAGAGGCGGAGCCCTGTGTAAGCTTGGCTGGGCTATAGGCTGTAGCACAGCCAAGTTTTTGAAAAATATATATATATATATATATATATATTATAGGTTTATTTTATTTAAACAAAAAATAATCAAATACTTTTATATCTAAATTTTAAAATAAAAACACATATTAATATCTAAACTAGAAATACATTTTATCAGTGCCTGCCCAATGTGGTTCAGTGGTAAGGACGTCTATAATATTTTAGATTCAAGTCGCTTCCACAATAGGTGATATGTCAAATAAAAAATTACTTTTACAAGCCTTGCTTGCAATTTATTTAACAATATATATATATATAGCTTTATTTTTTTTCGTAATTGTTTTTAATAAATATTATTTCAACCTATAATTCAGTTGTGTGTATATCTTATTAATAAAATTTTGCGTATACTATTGTGATTCATCATTTAAATAATTTTTTTTACTTAACGCCACATCAAATAGTACTTTTAATTGAAAATAAAAATCTATTTAACCTGCCCTAAAATTAATTTCGGGATGGACAACCTTATAGACCATTAAAAATTCTAATGCTTTTGTATTAACTAGCATACCACTAAAACTCCTGCCATACCAAAAAGAATAATTTTATTTATCTTCATTTGAGGGTAAAAAATCACGCCATGTCAAGTACTCAAAACTGTCAGACTAGGATTTATGATTTTTACACCAATTATAATCACAAAACTAAAATACTTATATTCTCTAAAAAATCATGAAAAATTAGAAGCTAATGCTTTCATATCTCTACAACTCGAGTAACAAATTTCAGAATTTAATTTCTCTGCAACAGTAAGGAACATATATTGTATTTGCTATGAGCTCTTGTTAAAAATAAAATTACCGTTTTGCGTATGTATTTACTGTGAAAAAGCATACTTTTTGAGGCTCAGCAATTTGGTTGGTGGATTGTACTGGTCCCATAAGTCAGATTTTGACTCTACCAAAAAACAATGGGATATTTCTTGTGGTTTCAAAGATTCTGATACATTACTACAGGTGATGACCTTCTAGCGAATAAATCCATTCTCATTAATTTTGGACTGAATAGTTTGTCAATTGCCACAGCGGCCGAACACAAGTGTTCTTTATAGTACGAGTCACATTTTGCACTAAGTGCAAGAAGGCCTAAAAATGTCCTCAATTTTGTCATATCTGGTGACCAGTTACAGCACAAAACATAAATACTGCCATGAATTTCACGTAGACAAAAGATCTTTTCCTCGTCCGACCTTCACTTCAACTTTTTTATTATTAATAATGCTGATGTGTTATAAATTTCTTGAAACTAGTGTGTAACTTATACGAGGTAATAAATGGAGATTATTATTATCTTTTTGGATTCTAGCTTCTGCCAGATGTGTAGAATTGTAATGCCAATAAATTGTTTTTGTTGGAAGCCAATGGCCGCTACTGACTGGCATTAATGTAGAAAATCTCAATGCTTTCCATTGACATCTCTTATAGTTGGTGTATTCGTTGCTATAACCGCAAATAGAGCCATTATGTAGAACATAGTTTCTATCATCCACTCCAAACAGAATATTCTATAGCTCCTATATATTGACACGATAATCAATCAGTCGATTACAAGTCTGATTGAAATGGGATCATTAATCATTTATCTTTCAAGTTGTCTTTGTTTATCAATTTTATTATTTCTCATCAGTTCATTTAACAAACTATGGTGGATTCCAATACGCATACAAACCATGATGGGTTCACAGGGAATTAGAGGCCCTCCTTACAAATTTTTTCATGGAAACACCAAAGAGATCATGAACATGAAAAAGGAAGTCATAAGCAGTCCCATGGAGTTATCACATCACATATTACCCAGGATTCATCCTTTCATTTACTCGTGGGTCAAGCTATATGGTAAATAATAGTGGCTAGTTACAATTCAAGTATTTATTTTCGTGAATGGAAATTCTTATTAATAACTTTTTTTTTCTTGTGGGTGCAGGGAAGAACTTCATAAATTGGTATGGTCCTCAAGCTCAATTGGTGGTGACGGAACCTGAGCTGATAAAAGAAATTCTAAACAATAAAGATGGATCATATCCGAAAACAAAGCTCCGAGGTTACGTAAAGAAGCTCTTAGGTGACGGTCTTGTAACATCCCAAGGTGAAAAATGGTTTAAGCAACGGAAACTGGCCAACCATGCTTTCCATGGAGAGAGCTTGAAAGTAAATTCTTCTTTTGGCTGTTATTGTTATATTTGCTTTCCATGGAGAGAACTTGAAAGTCTAATTCAACATCAAAGCGGTTCAAGTGACATTAATACTCAAGAATTTGGTTTTGTTTGCAGGGTATGATTCCAGCTATGATTGCAAGTGTGGAGATGATGTTGGAAAGGTGGAGACAGCATGACGGGAAGGAGATTGAGGTTTTCCAAGAGTTTAGGGTTTTGACATCAGAAGTTATTTCCAGGACAGCTTTTGGAAGTAGTTACTTGGATGGGGAAAATATATTTGATATGCTGATGAAGATGGCCGTGATCATCTCCAGAAATGGTTATAAAATTAGAATTCCTCTTATAGGGCAAGTTTCCTCGCTAGTTTTTTCAAATTTTTTGCTACTTAATTAATTTTGAACATTAATTGCTAATTCTAGAAGTATCATTTGCTCTCGTTACAGAAAGTTAGTAAAAACATCAGATGATGTTGAATCAGACAAACTTGAGCAAGGGATACGGGACTCTTTCATAAAGATGATAAAAAAGAGAGAGGAGAAGGTGAAGATGGGAAAGCTAGACAATGATTTTTTGGGATCGCTTCTTCAGGCTTATCACGACACTGACAAGACTAAGAAAATATCTATAGATGATATGATCGATGAGTGCAAGACATTTTACATTGGTGGACATGAAACAACCACAAGCTTACTCACTTGGACTATTTTACTTCTAGCAATTCATACTGATTGGCAAGAGAAAGTGAGGAAGGAGGTGCTTGAATTATTTGGCAAACAAAATCCGAAACCAGACAACATAGGAAGATTGAAAACTGTAAGCAAAACTTAGCCTCTAATCAAACTACTGTTGTGTCCAATAAATATGAACTGAATATTGCTCACAACTTTTCTTGTAGATGAGCATGGTTTTCAATGAGACTCTACGCTTATATCCACCTATTGTCAATCTAATGAGGAGAATCAATAGGGAAGTCAGATTGGAAAAGCTCACTCTTCCAGCTAACATGGAAGTTAATATTTCAATTATTCAACTTCATCATAACCCTGATATTTGGGGAGAAGACGTTCACCTTTTCAAACCAGAGAGGTTTTCTGAAGGCGTGGCTAAAGCTACAAACAACAACACAGCAGTATTTCTTCCTTTTGGTTTGGGACCGAGGAACTGCGTGGGATTGAATTTTGCAATCACAGAAGCAAAGATTGCACTTTCATTAATTCTGCAACGATACAAGTTCAATCTGTCACCAAATTATGTTCACTCACCCATTCAGCTTCTCACAATCCGCCCTCAACATGGACTCCAGATCATACTTCACTCGCTGTAAACCATTATTGCTGCCATGCTATGTGATAGGACCCACCTAACTCCACCCTGAAGTTCAAGGGTATTTTGCCTCGGTGTCAGTCTGATCTGCCGACTTTCTGAAAACTTTACAAATTTTATTCATTCAAAGACTGTTTTTTATAAAAATCCATGTATAAAAATTTCATTTGAAAATAAATATTTTCTAAAAATTTTGATAGAGTGTCAAGACAATTGTAAAATGTCAAATGGAGGTGCCTAACTCCTTGCCTAACTTGAGCAAATGTCAAATGGAGGTGCCTAACTTGAGCAAATGTCAAATGGAGGTGCCTAACTTCTTGCCTAACTTGTGCAAATGTCAAATGGAGGTGCCTAACTTCTTGCCTAATTCCACCAACCCATCTCTTTTGAAGCCTATATAAACCCTTTAGCTCTCATTTGTTAGATATCCCAAAATTAGAGAATAAGAGAGAGTTTGAGAGAAAAGCTTGTGAAAGAATTTTGTGAGAAAAATTCTTGGGCATAATTGGGAGTGGGTTGTAGTTTGTGAGTGGTTGTGAGTGGTTGTGAGTTGTAAGTGTTGTAAACACTTTGTATATTTTCTCTCTTTAGTAAAACGATCTGCAGCGGGTCCGGAGACGTAGGCACAATTGGCCGAACTCCGTTATCAAATTGTGTGTGTGTTTTTTATTTCCGCTTTTATTTCGCTTTCTCACAAATCTGGTTATAGGGAAATTGTGCTCTAATTTCCTAACAACTGGTATCAGAGCTTTGGTGGTAGATTCTGTCAGTTTCTGTAAGTTTTGTCGGCAGTACCGGTGTGTCGACGGAGGTGTTCTAATACACGACGGTCCGCAAAAATAGTCAGAAACAATCCAAAGGAAGCCAGATTCGAGTGGGAGCGATGGCTGCAGACGAAGGGAAGATTAAAATTGAAAAGTTCGATGGTGCGGACTTCGGCTTTTGGAAAATGCAGATTGAAGATTATCTGTACCAGAAAAAGCTGTATCAACCTCTTTTAGGAAAGAAGCCAGATGATATGAAGGAAGAAGATTGGAATCTTCTTGACAGACAAGCCCTCGGAGTGATCCGATTAACGTTATCCCGGAATGTTGCTTTCAATATAGTAAAGGAAAAGACCACGGCGGGTCTTATAACGGCTCTCTCCAATATGTATGAGAAGCCATCGGCCTCAAACAAAGTTCACTTGATGAGGCGATTATTCAACTTGCGGATGGCGGAAGGGGCATCAGTCGCTCAACATCTGAATGAGCACAACACAATCACAACCCAGTTGAGTTCCGTGGAAATCGAATTTGATGAAGAAGTTCGAGCCTTGATTCTCTTGTCATCTCTACCAGACAGTTGGAATGCTACTGTCACAGCAGTCAGCAGTTCGTCAGGAAATAATAAATTGAAATTTGACGATGTTCGAGATCTGGTATTGAGTGAAGAAATTCGGCGGAGAGAATCGGGTGAAGCATCAAGCTCCTCAGCCTTACAAACAGAGTCCAGAGGGAGAACTTCAGAAAGAAGTTCATATCGTAGCAGATCGAAATCCAGAAGGGGAAAATCCAGATCAGGAAAGAAAGATTTTAGCTGTTATAATTGTGGCAAAAAGGGTCACTTTAAGAGGAATTGCCGAGCACCGAAGAAAGATACCGGCACACAGGAATCCGCCAATGTGACCGAGGAAGCAGGTGATGCTATGATTCTAAGCGTCAACAGCCCGATTGAATCATGGATTCTGGATTCAGGAGCATCTTTCCATGCCACCCCATGCCGAGAGATCATGGAGAACTACGTCAGTGGTAACTTTGGGAAGGTTCATCTAGCTGATGATGAAACCTTGAAGATTGTCGGAAAAGGAGACATCCGATTAAAGTTGCCAAACGGGAGTACCTGGAAGCTGCAAGGAGTGAGACATATTCCTGGCCTCAAAAGAAATTTGATTTCGATAGGACAACTTGATGGAGAAGGATATTGTACAACTTTTTCAGGCTGTGAATGGAAGATTACCAAAGGAGCACTCGTCGTTGCTCGTGGTAAGAAGTGTGGTACTCTCTATGTAACCTCAAACTTAGAGAATATTGTTGCAGTAGCAGATGCTGATGGAAAGTCAAACCTATGGCACCAAAGGCTTGGTCATATGAGCGAGAAAGGGATGAAGACACTTCTGTCAAAAGGGAAGCTTCCGGATCTAAAAGCTGTAGATGTCGGACTATGCGAGGATTGCATCTTTGGCAAACAGAAGAAAGTCAGTTTTGCAAAGATTGGCAAGATACCCAAGGCAGAAAAGTTAGAGTTGGTTCATACCGATGTGTGGGGACCATCTCCAGTTTCATCTCTTTCAGGCTCACTGTATTATGTCACCTTCATCGATGACTCTACAAGGAAGGTGTGGGTTTATTTTCTGAAGAAGAAATCAGAAGTCTTTGATACCTTCAGAAAATGGAAGGCCATGGTGGAAAATGAGACTGGTTTAAAAATCAAGCGGTTGAGGTCTGACAATGGAGGAGAGTACAGAGATAGTAGATTCAGAGAATTTTGCGCAAACAGTGGGATCAAGATGGAGAAAACAGTTCCCATGACACCACAACAAAATGGCGTAGCAGAGCGCATGAACAGAACTCTGAATGAACGTGCCAGAAGCATGAGGTTACATGCCGGTTTGCCCAAAATGCTATGGGCTGAAGCTGTCAACACTGCAGCTTACTTGATCAACCGTGGGCCCTCAGTTCCCTTAGATGGTGGAATACCAGAGGAAGTTTGGAGCGGAAAAGAGGTAAACATTTCGCATTTAAGAGTGTTTGGTTGTATCTCTTACGTACATATAGATTCTGCTGAAAGAAGTAAACTTGATGCCAAGTCCAATAAATGTGTCTTTGTTGGCTATGGTGGTGATGAGTTTGGTTACCGGTTTTGGGATTATGAAAATCGGAAGATCATCAGAAGCAGAGATGTCATATTCAATGAGAATTTGATGTACAAAGACAGATCAATCGCAGAATCAAGTAGCTCCACTACCGAAGCTGAAACAAAGGAATTTGCTGAGTTTGAGGAGATTTCTGGAAGTGATGTTCAGATTAGTCCTGAAACAGTTCAAGAAGAACTAGACGCACCAAAACTGAGACGCTCCTCCAGAGTTCCTAAGCCAATCCAGCGTTATTCGCCTTCTTTACACTACTTGTTGCTAACTGATAGTGGTGAACCAGAGTGCTATGATGAAGCAATGCAAGTGGAGGATTCAGTCAAGTGGGAGTCTGCCATGAGAGATGAGATGGACTCGCTTATGTCAAATCAGACATGGGAATTAGCTGAATTACCACCAGGCAAGAAAGCTCTTCATAACAAATGGGTCTTCAGGATTAAAGAAGAACACAATGGAAACAAGCGCTACAAAGCTAGAATGGTTGTCAAAGGCTTTCAGCAAAAAGAAGGTATTGACTACAATGAAATTTTCTCTCCAGTCGTGAAGCTGACTACAATCAGACTGGTGTTGAAAATTGTAGCTGCAGAAAATTTACATCTTGAGCAGTTAGATGTAAAAACAGCTTTCCTTCATGGTGACTTGGAGGAAGAAATCTATATGAGGCAACCGGAAGGTTTCAAAGAAGCAGGCAAGGAAAACCTAGTATGCAGGTTAAAGAAGAGCTTGTATGGCTTAAAACAAGCTCTCAGGCAGTGGTACAAGAAGTTTGATAGTTTTATGAGCAGCAGCGGTTTCACAAGATGCCAAGCAGATCATTGTTGCTACATCAAAAGGTTCGACAACAGCTTCATTATCTTATTGTTGTACGTTGATGATATGCTCGTTGCAGGTTCAGATATGCAAGAGATTATGAATTTGAAGCGGGAATTGTCGAAGCAGTTCGCAATGAAAGACTTAGGTGCTGCAAAGCAGATTCTTGGAATGAGGATCAAGAGAGACACTAAGTCGGGGACTTTGTTGTTATCACAAGCTGAGTACATCAAGAAAGTACTCTCAAGGTTCAACATGCAAGATGCTAAACCAGTGAGTACACCTTTGGGTATTCATTTCAGACTCTCCAAGGAACAGTCACCGAAGACAGAGGAAGAGCGTACACATATGGCAAAGGTTCCGTACGCCTCAGCAATTGGAAGTCTGATGTATGCCATGGTTTGTACCAGACCAGATATTGCCCAAGCAGTGGGAGCTGTTAGCAGGTACATGAACAATCCAGGTAAGATACACTGGGAAGCAGTCAAATGGATCCTCAGGTATTTACGAGGTACCACAAACAAGACACTTTGTTTCAAAGGTGGAGATACGACACTAACAGGCTATGTGGATGCTGACTTAGCCGGAAATGTTGACATCAGAAAGAGCACTACAGGGTATGTCTATACTCTAGGAGGTACCGCAGTGAGTTGGGTGTCTCAGTTACAGAAGATAGTTGCTCTCTCCACAACTGAAGCAGAATATGTTGCTGTCACGGAAGCCAGCAAAGAAATGGTTTGGCTACAAAGTTTCTTAGAGGAACTGGGAAAGAAACAAGAATACAATGTCTTGTATTGTGACAGTCAAAGTGCTATCCATCTAGCAAAGAATCCGTCTTTTCATTCCAGAACGAAGCACATACAGTTGCGGTATCATTTTATCCGGTCACTTCTGGAAGATGGGATTTTGAAACTTGAAAAGATTAGTGGAGCTCAAAATCCAGCAGACATGTTGACAAAGACGGTGACGACTGACAAACTGAAGCTGTGTTCAGCTTCAGTTGGCCTGCAATAGTAACAAGACCGTGAAAGAGCTGCTGCATAGATCGAGGTGTGAAGACAGATTGAAATCAGTCTTCAAGTGGGAGATTGTCAAGACAATTGTAAAATGTCAAATGGAGGTGCCTAACTCCTTGCCTAACTTGAGCAAATGTCAAATGGAGGTGCCTAACTTGAGCAAATGTCAAATGGAGGTGCCTAACTTCTTGCCTAACTTGTGCAAATGTCAAATGGAGGTGCCTAACTTCTTGCCTAATTCCACCAACCCATCTCTTTTGAAGCCTATATAAACCCTTTAGCTCTCATTTGTTAGATATCCCAAAATTAGAGAATAAGAGAGAGTTTGAGAGAAAAGCTTGTGAAAGAATTTTGTGAGAAAAATTCTTGGGCATAATTGGGAGTGGGTTGTAGTTTGTGAGTGGTTGTGAGTGGTTGTGAGTTGTAAGTGTTGTAAACACTTTGTATATTTTCTCTCTTTAGTAAAACGATCTGCAGCGGGTCCGGAGACGTAGGCACAATTGGCCGAACTCCGTTATCAAATTGTGTGTGTGTTTTTTATTTCCGCTTTTATTTCGCTTTCTCACAAATCTGGTTATAGGGAAATTGTGCTCTAATTTCCTAACATAGAGCTT
This sequence comes from Xanthoceras sorbifolium, assembly GCA_003430845.1. Lineage (NCBI taxonomy): Eukaryota > Viridiplantae > Streptophyta > Magnoliopsida > Sapindales > Sapindaceae > Xanthoceras > Xanthoceras sorbifolium. Next base: position 2,658,427 of record CM010621.1, on the reverse strand, counting down.
CTCTGTTTTTCAAGCATCCTTAACCTACAGAATTTCAAAATAAACACTTCTAATTTCCAAGGCATAACCAAATCTTAAGAGTTTACGAACCTGTAAAAATTATCTAAACACACAAGTCTATACTCTATAATAAAATATTAAGGAAACCTTGAACATAAAGTTCAATACTATGAAGACCAACATGATAATATTGTTGCAATTTAAATTATCTTTACCAAAATATAATACCATAAATGAGAATCATAATGATTAATGACTGAAAAATACTACTAAATTGGGAATAATCATAATAACTGAACAATGCTTAATATAAAATCATATATGCTAAATATAAAATCATCTCTCTACTGGATATAAAATCATTTTTCTGCTAAAACCTTTCCAACATTAATATATCATATGCTTGGAAAAATCACACCGAACTTGTACCCAGGGGATTAGCCGATCATTCGTGTGCATAGAAATTTCTACACACATGCAGAGGGGAAAATACCTGAGTTGATCATTCACCACGTGTAAAACTGAACGCACATGCAGAGCAAATTACATACATGTTGGTCATACGCATGCAGAGCTGCCCACAAAGGGCTAAAATCGCCCAAACACGCGGCCCTAAGCCTGTGTGGTTCCTGAACGGGTCCCAAAGACGTCAATCTCAATGTGATAGGGAAAGGGTACTCATTCAATGGTTTAAAACCATTCAATCAAATTCACTTACACTTGTCCATACGAATTTCACTTTTCAACAATATCACATATTCCTTTTCCTTACTTGAAATTTAGTAAACCTTACTTGAAATTTAGTAAACAAATAATAAAACAATAGTAAAACTCTCAAATTCAAAACTCCAATATCAACACCGTAGTTGAAAATCTCTTTAAAATGATAATTGAAATCTTAAATCGGATTTTAAATTAAAATCTATAGAAAACTATATCGAATTCAAACAACTACTTTTAAGTAGAAATACCCATACTTATCGAAATTAAATGTAACAAAAATAACTAGTTCGTGGTTGAATTTACACAAAGATAACTCAAAATCTCAAATTAAGGAATTTCAATAAATTAATTTCAAAAGTTATCTAAATTTTTAGAATTAGTAAAACCATTGTCAAAGCCCAAGACTTTTCATTTTGATATCAAGAATAGCTAAATTTAAGCTTAGAAAATTCTTAAGCTTCACCTTTAACCTTAATAGTTGATTATGTCAAAATTGTAAAAAGACTTAAATTCTTCTACTACCCCTAATTTATTAAAATTAAAAAAATATTAATTTACAGTGTTTATCTCTAAAATGGACAGTAAAGATCAAATAAAAAATAAAAACTAAAAAGTATATCATTGAAATGGAGATAAAAAAAATTATTTTGTTTAAAAAAAGTAAAACTTAAAGCTAGATCTCGAACGACTCATTTCTTGATCTCAATGGGAGATGGAGGATTGAGCCTCCTTCACCCCGAATTGGAAGGTGAGCTTTCCCTGTTCACGGCTGGAGGAGGCTTGAGGCTCCCCCCTGTTCGTAATGGTTTGCAGCTGAAGAAGGCTGAGGAGGGTCGCCTCCTCTGTTCACGATGAGGGAGGCTCCAACCTCCATCTCCTATTGAATCCAGAGATAGATCTCCACTGATCCAATTTTTTTTTTTTTAATACTTTTTTGGCTTTTTTTAAAAAAACATTATGATTTTTAAATTTATTTGATCTCTACACGATATAGATCCTGATTTCAAATTTTTATGAAACAACTTGTAGCTTACTCTCATCTTAATTATACCATAGAAATTGGTAAAAAAATTTCTGAAGCTACAAATTATAGTGAGGCAGTGTTACAAATCATACATAAAGAGCTTACTTCAATTAAAAGTGATCAATTTTTGTTTCATCAGACGCTAAACATTTTCAACCATCTCCCATGCTTTTGGCTGAGAACACAAGAGGAACGCAAGAAGAAAAGAAGAAAAAATAAAGAAAATATAAGTACAATCTTATTATAAAGCTATGATTTCTCATCAAGTCAACTGTTCTAGTGACTAACATTAAGTATGATTTCTCATCAAAACTATGATTTCTCATCCTAAACTACAGAAAATAACTGACTAATTTACAAATATATTGGCCAGCAGCTTAGAGCTGATCAAGTGCGCTAACCATAAACCATAACCATAAGGAAAAAATCAATGTGCTAGACATGACCATGTTTGCAACTTGTAATATTACAAACAAAAAGAATCGAGGTCTAATGCAACAAATTTTGATGGCATTACCATTAGTGACATGAAGTCAATAAAAATTTCTCCTTCATGCGAGAAATAAGCTTAAATTTTTCCTCAGCTTCAACTTGCTGTCTAATGTCAGTCTTTGATGCTCGATCAGGATGAAATCGTAGCAAGGCTCTTTTATAAGCTGCATGCACCTGAAAGTGCCAATAGACTTTGTATCAAAGTTTATAAGGATAAAATCAATAATTCAGATGAAATGAAAGCCACATAATTCTGATCCAAAACTCTAACAGCACTATAAGAGATTTATCACAGGCTAATTAGCTTACAACCGCAGAGCACAATTTCATTTCAGCAGTGTTTAAGAATGCGCTAGGCGGCCTAGCGCCTAGCGCCTAGGAGCCCTAGGCGCCAATTAGTCAACGACTAGGCGATTCCTCGGTGGGTCAATGTGTTGATCGCACCGTTGACCACCTAGAAAAATGTCATGTATGACCTGTATTTAACAATTTATATATAAATGCACCTAAAATAAAAATAAATAAGTCATTCCAAAAAATTTCCTCATGAATAAACATGTTCCAAATAATCCAAACATGTTGCAAACATATCCAAAGGATTAAAAGATTCAAAACATAATATAAATATGAGAAAGAATCAAAGACAATCATAAGTTCCAAATCCAAACATGAGAAAGAGAGACCATACTACCATAGTGACATAGAACATAGAACATAATCCAAAATCCAAACAAGTTCATAACATATAGAAATTAGAACATGGTTCATTAAAACACCCAAAATGACGTCGTTTTAGGCGTTTTGGGCCAAAAAAAAAAGGAAATCGTCTCCACGGCGCCTAGGCCAAGAGCTGTCTATGCGGGTGGCCGAATTGGCCATATTCGGCTCGGCCAGGGGACACCTAGTGCCTAGGCACGCCTAGGCCAAGTTTTACAACACTGGGGAATATATATATTAGAATGTGGGTTTTGAAACAGACATGTTCTACCTAACAAAAGTTTGACGAAATGACAGCGAAAATACATGACTTTTACTTTTCAACATATTGTAGCTACTATTGTTAGTTTGTTTAAGGTATTATTATTACTATGTGTTCAAGAAATAAAGTTGAGATCTATCTATTTTAGTTATATGGTTTTTATGAGATGTTAATTCTCTCTAATATTTTAATCACCTTTATTGTGATAGAAAATTTATATATAACATGTTGCTTTTTACAAGTTCGTAATTTATAATGCAATCTTGAAAGTTATGGTTAGCATTGTAGTTAAGCCACTTAAAACTATTGATTAAAAGAATTTGCAAGTTTACGTCATCGTTGTACATACTATAGATTGTTAATTATACTTTGGCTCCCCCAACTTCAGTCTTCCCATTTTGTCCTTGCTTCTCATCAAACTTATCTAATGGAATCCACATCAATAGAATTAGCAAACTCTCTCTCAATGTAGAAAACCATGACACCATTGTAAATCTTATAAAATAGATGGCTAGATGAGAAAAATAGAGAAGACAAAGGATATTAAGTGCCATGACATTTTTGTAAATTTTATAAAATCGAGGATAAATTATAATATTTAGTATAAGTGGCATTTTTGTAGTAACCTTATAAATTTATTCCAGATGGCAGAGCAGGCTACACCTTACGGTTCACCCGTGAACATAACTTACCTCTTGTGACAAAGGATTAAAACTGCTTCCCACATGGATTCCTAAACCCCGCAGTAATGAGGCCATATCAATGCATGTTGTTTCCAATTTATGAAGCTCCTTCCTCACTTCAACACGGAATTGCTCCTTCAAGTTCATATTTTCCTCATCCTGAATTTCACATCATTAACAGATGAAAAGTTAAAGAAATACCACCAAAATTGTAGCATTGCAAAACAAAAACCCAGGAAAGAAGACAATGTACGCCCAAACCTTCTTCTGAGTCTCCCTAATTTCTTCCAACCGTTGTTTTTGCCTTCTCTCCATGTCTAATAAACGCATACTTTCTGCTCTTTTTTTCTTACGCAACCGCTGAACCTCTTCTGCCTGCATAAGAGCATTTCAAATAATAAGATCATTCAGCAAACATCACTTTCATCTCAACTATTAGTTAATTTAATTTCTTTGCTGTGCACAATCATGATGCAGTACGTATCAAAAACAACATGCAGATAAGATTAAACTGAACAGCATAAGTCAGCAGTGTACCCAGAAGAATAGCAACTACAGACACAGAAAAATTGAATTATGATTTCTATTAAAAAGTTTGACATGTTGAACACTTAATGCAACAGTCATGACCACAAGCTCACAACATTTATATGAATGGTTTACTTCCATTGATGCACCCGCCCAAAGAAAGTCTCAAAAGAATGGGAGATAAATGCATTTCTGTCAAAAAAAATTACCTCTCAGTTTATTTCCCCATAACAAAAATGGTTCTTCTGCATGCAACAGATATTATTGAAAATTTGAGAAAAATTAAAAAAAAAAAAAAAAAGATTTACAAGCAAATTCCCAAACATAATGACATGTCTTATGAGAAAAAACAAAACTTTGCTATCTAGTGTCATTAAGTCTCACTGTTACACAAGTGTCAAAACATAAAGTTCCTGTTAAAAATATTTTAGCACATAAATCAAAATCGCAAAAGCAAATGTGAAAGTCCACTTATGACTGAATGTTCTGTGGCTGCATATATTTAGATAATTAACTAAGCATTTCACACAGCAAAATTATTCAACTACATGCATATGAGTGCATCAAACCAACAAAGAATAAAGTCAGCACTAAGATAGTGACTAAATGAGTTATAAGTGCATTCTCAAACCTGACTAAAATAAGGCAACATTATAAAATTAGATAGCTGTTTCAAAAGTTCTACAAAGAAATAAGAATAAAAGACTTGAGGAAAACAAACAGCATGATTTCAAATAGCATACTGTTTTCAGTCATTTAAAATTTACGAAAAAATGTTTCAGTTTCAATTATAAACAATTTACTGTGCTGTAAAAGTTTCCATGTTAATTTTATAAACAACGTGGAAACATTCCACAAGAAAGAACTATGAGTAATGGTACTAAAGCCAACTATTAGAGTATGAATTTATGCAATCGAATATAAAACCTAAGACAGCAAGAGCTAAACTATTACAGGGGAGAGAATAAAATCAAAATGTGTCTCTACTAATAAAGAAGTTTGGTACATGTGCCCAACCTGAACTTTTAACTGCTGTTGCCTGGATGCCCATTCTTCTTCCATTGCTCGTTTGTATTCATCAGTCTCCTTGAGCTTTTCTCGTTCATTAATAATATCACCATGAACAGAATGGGTGACACTAACATTTAGAGCATGTAATGGATCCTTTCCTTCCTGTCGTGGATAGTTTGGTGTTGAACAAATAACTTGCTCCTGTACTTCAGCCAAACATGAACTCCCCTGCTTACCTTGTGTTTCAGCACATTGATATTTAGACATAGAAGCTCCCTCAGAATTTGGTTTATTTGTATCTTGTTGATCAGCTTTCTCATTACATGGTTCTGATACGCCTGATGACGGTGTCTTACATAAGAATAATTCTTCAAAAACAGCCCCAACTTTATATTCAGAAGGCCCTGCGCCATACTCGCATCCTGCTTCATAAGATGGTTGAGAATTTGACACCACTACTGGCTCCCCAAAACTTGGTTTCTCTTTTTCAAATTCAGTTCTTTGATGATGTGATTTTCTCGGAGAAGTGCTGCAACTAGGTGTTGCCTGATAAACCTCTTCATCTTTGTCATTTGGAACAACTCTCTCATTGTTAACATGTGTACTTTGATTTTCATTGCGAACAGTACCGCCACCATCATTCACATGTTTATAACTCTGCCACCAAAATGAGCTTGAAGAGGGATCTTCAGTAAATGTCTCTCTGCTAAAATGAAGATCATCCTTCTTTCGAAACGATTCCCTACTCTCTGTTATACCTGTAGGAAGCCGAGAAAAATTGTCCTGCTCAAATTTCTGGTCAAATTCCCCAAATGCACTTTCCTTTCCAGGATTTTGGGAAGCGGTGCCCGAGTACTCATCCTCTGTTGGAAAAAAGGCAGAAAACTTTTGCTTCTCGTAATTCACACTGCTTGAATTAGAGCAAAAAGCAGTTTCTGAATATTGTTCAGTCCTTTTTCCTACTTTAATACCAATATCTGTTTGAGAATCAACATTCATAAAGGAAGTACTAGCCTGATCCTCTAAACCAGATTTACCCTTAGAGATATTAGATTTTCTCTTTAAGGAAGCTTTTTTCCACTCTTCATGAAGTTTGCCGAAAGAACCTTCCATGACTTCACAATCGGAACAATCACTATCCGATGCACCACTCTCAGACTCTGAATACAACCCATATCCATTTCCACGGGAATTTTTCCCGGAGAAGGCTTGTTTGCACTTTGATAAGTTGAATGCAGAATTTTCTTCCCTGACAACCCGACATTCATCATCATCTAAATCCTCAGACTTACGCACATAGTCGGGGGCAGTGGGGTCCACATTATTAGTTTCATCATCATCAATGCTAATTATGCCCCGAAACTCGATCTTTTTGCCTTTACGTGAAACACTTGAACTCCGTAAATTTTGATCAAAATCCGGAACATCAATGAAAATCACATTATCAAATCTATCACTATCAACATCAATGACAACAACATTATCAAAACCCCCTTTCATCTCGCAGCCTTTTAGAGTTCGCTTCCTAGACCAAGTTCTAGGTTGAGAACAGTTTCTCAAGATTCTTTCTCCTCTCATTTACTTTTTACCATTCTGAAGAACAAAACTATGTAAAAGTTAGGGAGGGGAAAAAAAACAGAATATCTAAAAGAGATTTCTCAACTTCCACCGTCCGCAATTCTATATTATCATAATCCAAATTCAACAATTCATGACAAATCTAATTATTAGCTGAAATCACTTGTGAGTAATGAGAGAATGTACACCTTAAAATTTAATTTTGTCAACCAACTAATCACAAAATTTTAGCTATAGTCAGAGTACGTCTCAAAATTCTAAGTGTGCATGTTACAGCTAGAACATCTATCCATATATGAGTTTTCCATATCTAGTTCTTTCATAAGTAGAATGACAATATATGAAAAATGAATCTTGAGGTGGGCTATGACTACCAAGTTTCCTAAATTAAGCTTATGAATTCAGAAAAAGAAATACTCTATGCATAAACTTTATCATTCTCTTTACAAACGTTGCCACACGAATATTATTTCATCCAAAGTCAAATGTTTTACTTCCAATTCATGTTTCACAACACAAGTCTTAAAAACCTAACAATTCAAAAGTGACAAAATATTTGGCGGAACATTCAAAAACTTCTCAATTTCTTAACAATTATCAATTACAAAACCACGAAACCCTAATTTCGAATCATAAACTAAAACAAGAACCACAATTGAAACACAAATAATTGCGCTACTCCCCTAATTACCAAAAACAAAATAAAAAAGGGAACTGATGATCAGAAGAATCACAGCCAAAAATTAAAATAAAAAAAAATAGACGTTAAAATCAACAAGAAGAGCTTACCTTTTTCAGTTTCCACGGTTAGCGATCGAAACAAGGTTTTGAGAGGGAGAAAGTGGAGGCCTTTATATGTATAGTAAGGGTTTTTGAAAATTTAATTGAAAGAGAGAAGGGAAAAAAAAACGTTGGTACCAAAAATAGTACTAAAAATTAATTAAAAAAAATGGTAACTGATTTTATGATATGATGTGTCCCTGATACGCAACTCGAAACATTTGGGAGATATGGGGATACTTATATGAGAAAGACGCGCTTTGACAGACGAATGAAAATGCGAAGTTCTCCGTAAATTGTTGGTCAGTGATTTGGTGGAGTGATTTATCCCTTATACTTATATCATCGAGGCTGTGAGCTCGAACAGTATACCTCACTCCAAATCTCAAATTAACCGTAAAAAACTAAAAAATAAAAAGTCCATCATCATTTACGGTTTTGCAGACAGTTACACTCACACCCCTAATGTTTGAGATTATCTTAGGAGTTCTTTGTATATATTTTTTTGGTAATTATTAATATAGCCCCTAAATTTAAAAAATTATAAATTTTTTAATACAATTTTCTTTATTATATACTTGAATCTTAAATTTTCATAAATACATCAAATAAATCTTTATGTTAGTCAGATTTAACGGGTTCTAGGAGTATTTTTATCTTTTAACTAAATACATCCATATATCAGCACCTAAAAAATAGAAGAAAAAAAAGTGATATAATAAATAAAATAAAATAAATTTAATTTAATAAAATAAAAACAAAAAAAAAAAAGAAAAATAGAGATGAAGACCCAGCAATGGGTCTCCATCGATTGGCAAAGGAGACCCAGTTGGGTCTCCCTTAATTTGACAAAAGAGATCCAGCTGGATCTCCGTCAATCTGCACTTTATCATTGACTAGATCTCCATGAAAATCCAACGAAGATGGAGACCCAGCTTTGTAGATTTGGTGAAATCTCCCTCGTAGATTGTTTGATGTTGGTGTTGATGATGGTTTAGTTTTGAATGAAGAGAAAATGGTTTGATGTTGATGATTATTTGATGTTGGTGTTGATGATGGTTTGGTTTTATTGTTAGTGATGTAGACTCGTACTCCTTTCAAACTCCATAGACATGGTTTAATGAAGTTTTACTTTTCTCCTACATGATTTTAATTTCTCCATAAGAATTGTTTATTCTATTATTTAGTTTTTTTTTTACTGGCCATTTTAGAAACATGTTTTAGGATTCTATGTTGTAGAATAGAATTCGCACACCAAACGAACACATTCTTGTATGCAGCAATTAATTAACTACGACCTAATTATGGAAAATTAATTCATAAACACCTAGAATAGACACCATGTTCTAGGGTTTATGAGATATTTATATTCTCTTGGTTATTAATGTGTTCCGATTATTAAATCTAAGTAGACACCATGCTAGATCATAATTTGGAATATAAGTTTTGACAGAGATATTATACACATTACATTAAATCTAAATGACAATCAATGCAACCTGAGCGAGATACCATCGCCTTGTTGTGAATATCTTCGTCATGTTTGTAGAAATTTAATTTTCATTATTGTTTATTGATTGAAGGATTTTTTGGTGGTGGATAAGGGGTACTAACTATTATTCTCCATTTATTTTCTTTAATTTACTTCACTGCATTTTTATTAATTGTTTAGTTAATTTTCAACTTCTAAATCAATCTCAAAACCCCTCAAAGTGTTGGTGTGTGTGGAATCCTTTTTGTATTCAATAAATTCTTTATTTTCTAGTCGAGCTAGGATTATAGTCTTAGAGCCTGATTGTTGCCCAGAATTAGGTTAGGATTGGACAAAAAATTGTCCAATCACATGTTTGGTGATGCAATGATGGTAGACTATTTTTAGTCCACACTTGATTTTATCCCATCAATAGAGGACAAAATAAACCTAAAGAATTATTCTATCCTCTCTCTTTCCTCAGATTTTTTTTTATTTTTTTATTTTACTTCCATCTTCTGTTTTTATCTTTCCTCTCTCTCTCTCTCATATTTGTTTTTTAATTTCTTATATTTTATTAAAAACATTTAATATTTTTTTAATATTAACTGAAAATAATATTTTTATTTATAATTAACATAAACAGTTTTATTTATTTTAAAAATATTAAAAATATTTATTTTATTAAAAATTAAATATTTTCATATTATATATAAATAATATTTATTTTATTATTAATTTAATCTAATATTATTTTAATTAATGTCACATTATATCAAAAAATAGAATATAATTATTTTTTTATCCAATCTCATACAACACCAAATAAGAGATAATATTATTTTTATTCCAATCCTATACGGCACCAAACACATTATAGTATTAATTTAGTCATCCAATCCAATTCAATCTAATCATATCCCATCTTCAAAAATAGTACAATCAAATTCCACGCACCAAACGTACCCTAGAGTATTAAGGTTTAGGAAGTCTATTTTCTTTTAAATTCAAAGATCTTCACAATTTGTGCAATTACAAAGTTTATTATTATTTTTGGTTGTGAAAACCGACCATGAGATACAACAATTATTAACAATGATTTTGTGAAACTTGATAGTTCAGGAACTTTGGGTATTAATGTAGGCCATAATTCATTATTCAGGCATTAAGGAGGAGAAATCTTGTGATTTTCAAGTGGATGTCCTCCATAAGGAAATTGAAATGGTTTTAATAGCAGGAAATTCCGCTCGTGATCTAGTAGAGATAAATGAAGATAATTATATTCATGTGGTGATCAAATTGAAAAGGAAAGTGAAACTAATTTTTAAAATTTTATCTACAATTAGTATCAAGTCTCAATTGAGTATAGGAAGACATTTCAGCGTGTCGAATAAAATTAATGTGCATTATTTGTCATTTTAAAAACAAATAGTATGTTTATTTTCATCATGTTTGAGTGTATTATTTTAACCATTCTAAGATGAGGGGAGTTTAGAAATTATAAACCCCACGAAGAATGATTCATCAAGATTAACTCCAGCTGTTTTCAAATCAGTCATTATATTTAATAATTCATGAACTTTGTGTCATAATTGACTTATTATTTGACATTTTACAATCCATAAAATTACCAACGAGAAATTTTTGGTTACTTGTCTCTTCGATGATGTATTTGTTGTCCAAAGCAGTCCACAATTCCATGCAGAGTTGTCGGCATTTTCTTCGTTATTGGTTCCAATTATCTTCGAGTAGGTGACCAATATGAAATGTCGTCAAGAACAACTTTTAACTTTTCTTGCCAACGAGTAAAATTTTCTCCATCAAATCGTTCAAGAAGAAGAAGATCTTAATTCATTTTACTTGAATAGATTGCTCAACGGACGATCCCTCCAATGAAGACTAATAATCAAATTGTTTATTTCAAAGTTATGTACCCCCTTCAAATCAACCACTTAGAATACTCCGATTAATAAACTTGATGATGCCTAAAAGTGTTGGATTTTGTGACTCGAATAGTATTGAGCTCAAAATAGTATTGAGCTGGCCCAATATAAATAGTAACAATGTATAGTAAAAGTGGTAAACAGTGCGCATCGAATGGTGGGCCTCATTAGGTTTGACTGTGCACCGAATAGTGGGCCCCACACGTATATGCGTGAATAGTACTTATGAACAGTACAGTATATGAGTGAACAGTAACCTTGAATAGTAACTAAAAATTTCCTATATAAACCCCATTTCCCTTTATTTGTAAACCATCCAAGCAATTTTAGAATTCCTCAATTTAAGAGAATTCATTTGAGAGAAAAGTGAGCTTATAATCTTGAGAGCCATTAGGAGCTACTCTAGTGTGAAAGTATCTATTTGGAGTATTTGACTTTTGGGTGTTTGAGAGTTTCCACTCAAATTTGTAAACTTTGTTTCGTTAGTAAAATTTATTCTCCTGTCTTCGTCTGTGGATGTAGGTCTCAAGACCAAACCACGTAAATACCTTGTGTCCATTATTTATTTATTATTTCTCTACTTCTTGAGTGGCCGTCAATTTATCACTACTAAACCGACGCTTTCGCACAACAAAAAGAATAGAAGAATGGAAGAATAGTAGGAGACTTAAAAAAATACGAGATCGGTATGTCAAGGAAAAAATAAGTTGAATTCACCAGTCTATTATTTATAGTCAATATTGTGTCTCTTCATAATAAGTTGTATCTCTTCATAATAAACTTGATCATGATGTTTAATGTGGCTCAATGGCAAAGACATTCATTCAGCCTAAAAATAATTCAGATTCAAGTCACAATGGAAGTGGTATGTCAAAAAAAAATGTCTTTTATAAGTAGACTTGTTAATTTTGAACAATTACACCCTTTGTTCAAACCAAACCAATATAACCGTTGCTGCACTTCATCAAAGGACATCACTGTTTGTAAAATTTGTTTCTTACATCTGCACCAACTCTGGCTTTTTAATTGATATATATTGAGTTGCAATTCGTGTTCTCATATTGTATTTAAGTTAATTAGAACACAATTAGTCTAGTTAATCGTAAACAACCATGACTAGTTAAATTTGTTTTGTATTTGTATCATATTGTAGATTGTGTCAAAAATTATCCTTCTAATGATATTCGCGCGTGACAACTTTGACACAAGCACGGCTTGTAAAAATGAAGCTGCTTCCATTTCAGTGAAAGAAAAATGAAAAAGAAGCAGATCGATATAGTGATGATTTACATAGTCAATGCACATTTGATACATAGAATAAGATTTATAATCACATATTTTTTAAATAAAAAAAAAGATCAATGAGATTTAGCAGTATTTCCTTCTTGAATGATAGAAGAATCAAGCAAAGAAGGCAACACAAGAGGAGCAAGTAGAGGAATGGGAACTGAAGTGAACGAAGAAGATGGTGGGGCTGCAGATGATGAATTTGAAGCACCTTTGCATTCAAGAGAGGAAGCAATAGGCTTTATAATTAGCTGAAGAGGACATGGAGCTCGGCTCTGCAACTTGCTCAATGGTCTTCTAAACACATACTCATACTCTTCTTTGTGAACACTAATAGTTTGGAACCCTGGAAACACACTACCACTTTCCTCCATTGTTTTCTCCATCATTTCTTTTTTTAATTGTTCTTGTTATTATCTCCTTTTATGTTTACCTAGCTAGATGGCAACGATAGAATGGCACGTCATATGCAAAGTATATTATTAAAAAAATTCAAAATAAAATATAGGAGGTATTCATGTGAGGAGATGAGGTTGCAACCAGATCAGTTGCTGTTTTTTTATATAAGAAAACCTGCAATGCTGATCCTGATCCTAATCGTCCTCCATGTGAGGAGGGAATCATTTATCACTGCAGTCTGCACACATTTATAAAGTTTTCAGTGACAACACTTTCAGAATCACATGACACTTCTGAATAGTTTAATGTAAATTATGACATATATCCCAATGCAATTACCTTATGAGCAAGGTTTTCCATTTTTTTTTTTTTTTTCAAGATCATGATAGTGTTGTGATAGTCCTGTCAACTTTGCTGTTCCATTAAAATAATGCTTTTGGCTTTGGTATTATTATTATTTTTTTCTTTTTCTCTATGTTTATAAATTATATATCATATATATGACAAATCTCCATCCATAGACGTGTTAATAGCTAGCAGAAGATTGACCATTGACCAGTCCAAGTAGAAGACAAACCACTCATGGGTGAAGAAGAATACACACACAAATCATATTCAGTCAAAGAATCCACACACAAATCTTTGCCATGTACTGAAACAATGTAGCTGCTTGCTTTATGTTTAGGGTAAGCCCAAGGCCAAGAGAAAGCCACGTGGCGGTACCCCCGGATAACTATTATTGACCAACCAATAATGACATTGATAGGTGTTGTTGGAAGATGATGTAGAATCACGAGTGTATAAGCAGTAAGCACAATTATTCAAAAAAGAAGACGCATTTTCTCTTCCTTTTCTTCTTTAGGCACCATCAAATCAATTAAGAAAATTTGGTCAAAAAGAAGCATCAAATCACACTTTGAATTAGACCATTTCTATAGAGAATGGATTAGCTCTAGGTATTAAAATTGCCTATTCATTTCCAAAAAGAACTAGTCTTAATAGATAAATCACACATTGGATCTCATATTGCTAGGAAAAAAGTATGTCCTAGTCCCTAAAATTTTAAGAAAATACAGTTTTTTTATTTATTGTTTCATTGTGGGCTCGAGGGGTCCTATAAATTATTTAATTTTTTTATTTAATTCACTTAAAGTTAAAAAAATTCAAAAACTCAAAGAAATGGAATAAAAAAAAGATTAAAAAAAATGGCTAATTGAGATCTAGATTAGACCTTCACTGTCTAATTCCATGAACTCTAGACCTTCACCGTCCAGTTCTATGGATGGATGGTGGAGATCCAATTTGGATCTCCATCACCATCAATGGCTCCATTTATGAGTCGAAGATCCGTCAATGGACATCCATCACGCTAGATGGAGATGTAGATCTTCATCTGCATTTCATAGATGGAGATAAGAATTTCCTCTCTTCCTTTCCTCTCTGTCTCCATCTTTGTATTTGTTTGACTATGAAAGAACAAAACCATCACAAAAATGCTATGGTATTCATCTTCTTCTCTATCTGATACCCTTTAGATGTTCCTCAAAGGGTTTGGTTTCTTCACACACTCTTTCTACTCTTTGCAATCACTTTCTCTCTCTAGAATGTTACGGTTCACCTGTTTTCCTTTATTTTTGATCTTAGATCTACAAGAGTTTTGGCAAGTGGTTGTAGCATTTTTGCCAACGGAGATCAATTCATTATTATTATTATTTATTTATTTTGTAAATTTTTAACATGAATGGAGGAAGCGATCCAATTTAGATCTCCACCACCATCCATTGATTTTTTGTTTTCTTTTTTCTTTTTCTTTTTTTAATATGTAAATATCACATATTTTTATAAATTGTATATTATACGACGAGAATATCTATAGAACTGTTAAGTTTAAGTAACTGCGAACTAACAAATGAAACAAATTCAGGGACTCCAACGAGCCCAAAATAGAATGATAAATAAAATATTATCATTTCCTAAAAAGTTAGGGATAATATTGAAAATTTTCCAACCTAAAATGAACAATAGGTGATTGATATAACTTTACAAATACAAAAGTAATGTAGGGTTTGGCCAAAATGGGAATAGCCTGATGGAGGAGCCCTTAAAAGTTTCTTTCAAAAAATGTGAACGGGTTGTGGAACTTGAAAAGCCATCATTTTGTGAATTTGTAGATGGGATTTCCACAAACCAAACCATGGTCCAACATGTCTCTATCAAAATGATGTTTAAATTTCTATTCAAATATTGGTACAACGTGGAAATTGCAAGCGTGATTACCTACACATTAGCCGACATTCAGGGATTTTACATTGGTCAAGGTTGGTAACCTCACCCGCCAATCAAAACTAATGGACTTATTCAAATATATTTAGGATTCTTCCAACTAGTTTCTAATTTGATAACTGTTAAAATGAATTGGTGACAAAAACGCTGATTCAATCTGATAATTCAGATTCGAATCGCCACAGCGTAAGTGGTATATATATAAAAAAAAAATTTGATAATTGTCAAACACAATTTCTAGTCTTCTAGCGACATCATACAAAAGAAAGTTAGGTACAAAAGTTTCATTCATGTCGTTCCACATTAAAATTCCTTTTTGTTTTTTGCTTTCTTGGCTCCAACTACTGATTGGATCCACAGTAAAGAAATAAATGCTAAAAAGGTGGACAATTGGGGGATATTTACAAGCACTTCAAACTCTCACTCTATGCTAAAAAGGAGGACATAAGAAATGGCTGTGTTCCTAAATCTAACATCTGCTGTAGAATTCTGTGTTGGAGTTTTTAAAATATACACGAGAAGTGAGCTTATTATAGTGCATTTCTCAGGAATAGGATCTAACCAAGCCAAAATTGACGAAAGATCGGGATTTGAAGAGACCTCCAAACAGGAATCTAGTAGGAGATTCCTGTGATGACGGTTTTAAGTCTTCAGGGCTGCCCTTCACTTTAAGTATCGTCTGGCCAATTAATTGCCGGATGGAATCAATTGTTTTGGCATCAACAGGATAACCCGATGCATCACGAACATAGAACGTGTTTAGAGCTTTCCCCGCTTTAGTTGTAACTTCTGCTCTAGTGACAGTAAGGCTATTCTCACGGAAAATGCGAGTAACATCTGATAGCAGCCCAACTCTGTCCGTAGTGCACAATTCTAGCTTCAAACCCTGAATGAAAACAAATATTATTCTTTAGATACATCTTTTAAATAGAATTCATTTAATCAAAACAAGTAAGGTCCTATAATCTACGGACAACTACATATAAGAAAACAAATCTGAAAAAATAATGGACTAAGAAAAAACAACAGTTTTTCAACTGGAGTGGCTCTACGATGCATGATTTGATTTTATAACAACAACCGATAGTTATTAATCATGAGATTAAAAAGTTTATCATTATTATACACCTGTCAAAATCACCATATTCTACATGAATGGCATTTCAAATTTTAATTAGAAACAGGACCAGATAACACTGCAAAACACAGAAGACACCTGCCTCGTTAACTTATTCTTTGAATCTGGAATCATACAAACATATAGAGCACAAACATTGTCATCATCTAATTTCATACATTGAAATAAATTTAATAAGAAATATATATCTAGACATATAGAGCAATCCCCAAAATATGTACCAATCAATACCCTCATATACATCAGTTAAGTACTTCAACGAAGCTTCTCTAAATAAAAATAAAGCAGACAGTCCAAAATTCTGATATATGATGCTAAACTCACCTCCGATACTCTTCTCTCAATAGCTGCTTCTAGGCACTGCATAACTCTTTCTCTCTCTGCATCTGATTTCACAGGGGATCCATCTATATGCCTGATATAATATTCCTAGACACAGAAACATCAGTGAAGACAATTAGTAATGACACCAGAACAAGCCTAACTGAACTCAACAACACTTTATATTTTCACCAAAACACAAGTAAATAGAGTCAAAGAGATAAATGGCATACCTGATAAGCTTCTGGCCCCTCAGCATCAATGTTGGCATGAAATACCACATATTGCATATCCGTCAAAGTGCATACTGTGTCGAAGAGAAGTTTTGGCCTATCTTTACTCTTAATGGTAACCACTGAGTAGTCTCTGTCAAACCAATTAACAACATTAACGTTTGGCCTTTGCCTATCATCCAAGGAATCGTCATCAGTCCGCTCGTAATCCCTATCAGCAAACATCATTTGGTGAAGCCTCCTCTCAGTGTGGGTAACACCATGGGCAACCACAGTCTTAGCTCCCCCAGCTTTGTTGCTTCCCTTAAGTACATTGCATAAAAGTTCCTTGACCCGAGATAGCCTATCTGGATCAGTGATTGGACCACCAGTTTCCTCATCAGTCACTTGCATCACAGCTGCAGCCCTTGTGTTGTGAGTCCATACCTCTGCACTCACTACATTGCATTTTAGGTGAGTGAGAACAGCAGTCACTTCAGAGAGTAGCCCTGGTCTGTCAGTTCCTGTTAACTCGATTGCCGTGTGGTCCATAGATGGCTTAACCCCAACAGACCTCATTGAAGAGGTAAAGCAAGCTTCTGGCCCAAGAGACTGAAAGACATAAACCCAGATCATCAGATGTCCATCAAACAGAAAAGGAGAATAAAATGGAAAAGATAATAATAATAACTTACCTTTCTAATATAATCAAGAATCCCTTCATCAATAATCTTGTTTCCATCTTGATCAGTAATATTAAAAACTGGTAAAGAAAAAACTCAAATAAATCAATTTCCTAGAATAAATTAAATTATTACCATAGTGAATAGTGAAAAAGGAGAAAAGAAAAGAAACTTACCATCCATAAACCAGCCACCATCAGAAGATATATAAGCTTTAGTTATGATAAGATTGAGATCAGTAAGGATTCGTACAACTTCGAGAAGTATTCCAGGTTTGTTTGCACTATCAACCTGCAGGCATTCACAAATCAGAATAAACATCTAAAGGGCCCATAAAGACTCACAAAGGCCAAAAGTAATGGTCAAAGAGTGCACACAAAGAAAAGAACCAACGCCATACCCGTATCACAGTTGCATTCTTGCAGGCTTCATTATCAATCACAACCCTGACAATAAGGCAAGTGAACAAACCGGCTCAAATCACAATACCCACTTCAGTTAAAAGCTTAGTTAAAAAATAGATATAAGAAAATTGAGGGTGCTATTAAGAGCAATGAAAAAGATGAAAATTGATACCTGGGTGGATTCATTCTTCGAATGAGTTTCTCATATTCATCATCACTATCGTGTGAAAAGCTCATATTGACCTCTGTAGAAAAAAAAGAAAAAAAAAATATTGGTTAGATTTAAAAAAAAAAAAACAGAGAGAAAAAGGAATAAAAATAGACCAATTAAAGAACAAAGGACGTTTGTACTGAATTGCCATGACCAATCAAGACAGAGATACTCCCTACTCAAAAGAAAATGCAAGGCAAATAGAAGGAAAGAAAAGAATTAAAAGCAAATCACACTTCAAAAGGACTTCTCACAAAACATTTTTGGATTTGGAGAAAGACTGAACCACACCTGAAATGTTTTCAAACACTGATTTAAACCCAGATACCGAGAACAACAATTAAAGAGATCAAGTCAAAGCACAAGTACCACAGCACAGATTTTGGATTAACCAGACAAAAACGAATCCCCCCTACAAAAACAACACTAACCACAACCACAATGAACACCAAATTCTTCACACCTGCCCACCACCCAACTCATAACTACTATACAGCAACCAAAAAAAAGAAAACACAAACCAATAAGGCAATAATTACCGGGACCAAAAAAAGAAAGGAAAAAAACACTGAAACTCATGAAAATCCCATAAGTCCATAACCCGAACAGAGCACGGAAAACAAAATAAAAACACAAAATAGCACCTACCCATCACAATTCTTGAGGATTAGTTATCTTCAACACCCTTTAAAAGTTTTTTTGGTTCTCTCAATACAGTCAGTGTAGACTTGTGTTATTGTATTTGTATAAAGAACAACAACAGCAACAAAGGAACACTATATATACAAAAGAAAAAAAAGGGTGGCTGCAGAGATCTTATTATTTGCCTCCCTTAGTTCCTTGATCCCATTCTCGTTTAAATAAAGAAATATTAGTTTCTAAATCGGACACCAGACACGATACTCCAAAACCCGGAACTTTCAAAACAAGAAAAATACAAGTACGGAGCAACACATACGCACATACAAATTTTAAAATAAAATAAATTTTATCTATTTATATGGCTTTCTTTTCTTTTTTTTTTTTTTTTTTTTTTCCTAAAATCAGAAATAGATTCTAAACAATCCAGGCGCAATGTAGCTACGGACCTAGTTGACTGCTAGAGTGCACCGGTAAGCATTTGTTTTTTTTTTCCACGCGCTTGTGAAGGCGAGGACGAATCGTGTAAGAAGTTGTTAATTAGCTGTCCTAAATCTTGTAAATTGTAGGTTTCATTACTAATTTTACAATAATCCTAGAAATATCACCTCCCATTCCAACTTAATTATATGATAATATAATTTATATACCTTCTATATTCATTTTCGACCGACTGTGCACACCATATTTATGATGGAATTTATCATACACCAAAAAAAAAAAATCAAAATTTATTAAAAATGATTAAATTTGATCAATGTCCTTACGAATGTGCAGGTAAAGGATCCCTTAATAGAAGTACGGTACATACATATTAAGAAAATTTATTAATAAAAGAACAATCTAGATATGAGGATGTAAACCTCCCAAAATAGTTTTTTTTTTTTGACATACTATTTACGATAGTGACGACTCAAACCTGATAATTGTCAGGCTAAATGAGTGTATTTATCATCGAGCCACATTAGGCGATAGTCCCAAAATAGTTATTTAGAAATTAGGTAATTGGTTTTTTCTCAGTAACTTATTTTATCAATAGTAAGGAAATATTTTTTCAACATATAATTTATTTTTTAACAATTGAGTATATTTGACATCTTTTTTATAAGTAAAAATTATTAAAATAATCTAAACATTATTGATAAAATTGTTTTTAGCCATATATGAAAAAATAATTGTTTATAACTAATTTAAAAAGAAAATAACATAAATACCCTTAACCACTCATTGGCTGGACAATTATAAAAAGACTCCGAAATAGTAAAAATTATAAAAAAAAACTCATTTTACATATTAAAACAAAAACATTTTTTTTCTTCCTTCCTTGTGCCGACTTTAACCCCTTTTTATATTTTTTTTTTCATTCTATGGTAGCAGCTATTTCTTTTTGTTTTGTCACTTCTTTTTTTATTTTTTTTATTAAAATTAGTTACACACTTTTATTTCTCAGACACTCATTATCTTGTCTTTACCAATTCTATTATATCAACAAAATCAAAACTTAGAGGTAATTTTATAGAATTTTTTGTATTTTATTTAGAATGTATTTTATGGATTTTTTAAATTTTTTTATTTTATTTGTATATTGTATTTGATTTGTGGTTGAAGAAATTTGGGTGATATTAGGGTTTATTTTTATAAAATTTTAATGGTTATGGAATATGTTAGTAAAAAGTTAGTTAGTAAAAGATTTGTTAGTGAAATGTAAGTTAGTGAAAAGTTTGGTAATAATGTTGGTTAGTGAAATATTTATTAGTTAATATTAGTTAGTCAAATGTAGCTTAGTGAAATGTAGGTTAGTGAAATATAGATTAGTGAAATGTATGTTACTGAAATATAGATTAGTGAAATTTTGATTAGTGAAATGTTGTTTAGTGAAATGTTAGTTAGTGAAATGTAGGTTACTGAAATAAATAAATAAGTGTTTTTGTTTTAATGTGTAAAATGAGTTTTTCAATAATTTTTAATATATTTTTTTGTAATTTTAAATTTCTTGGGGTCTTTTTGTAATTATCTAATGAGTGGGTGGTTGAATGTTATTTATTTTATTTTATTTTTAAAATGGCTAAAAACGATTATTTTTTCATTTGAAGTTAAAAATAATTGTTTCTATAATTTTTTGGCCACTATTGATTTTGTTAATAAGTAATATCAAAAAACATATCTTTTGATATTGTTCCCTATTTCTTTTTTTTTTTTGTTTTTTTTTTGTTTTTTTTGTTTTTGGATGAATGATATAATGTTCCCTTAACAACCAAATTTTATTTTATTTTCTTTCATTAGGAAAATGATGCGTTTCTTTGTTAAAAGAAGAAATGGTTGATATGGCCAATGTAGTAAACTTTAAGCAAGCTACAAACATAAAAAAAAAAAAAATGAGGAAAATGTCCAAAAATTATGAATACTATGCACCCCGTATTTTTGTTTTTCATTTTTCTTTAAAAATTTGTTAATTATCAAATACATAATTTTCACTTGTATTTATGTATAATGGTTAGTGCACCTCCCTCCCACCTCAGTGGTGAGGGGTTCGATTCCCACCGTGTGCATGTGTGGATAGTTTTCTCCCCTTATTGTGGAAGTAGTATTCTCCCGCTATGGGAGTAGATATCCAAACCGTACGTTTAGTAAATAATCTCGGCAGGTTCCGGCAGTTGTTGATATTGTAATTGTACCCCATTCAAAAAACAAAATACATAATTTCCTTTATTCTATTTTCTTAGAGATATTTTGTCGAAGAATATTAATTTCCATAAATTCCACATGAATTGTATGTTGCAAGAGTATAATAGCTAGAAAATTCATATTACTTAGACGTCATTTGTTTTTTAATTTGAAAATTGAATATATCTCAATTTTTCTAAACTGTAACATCCCGAATTTCGAATTATTAATTTTGCATAAATGGATATAAAAATTTATGATATGAGGGGTGCAAAACGTAATTAAAAGTATGTTTATTTTTATGGTTTCCAGGTGGACCAAATTGAACGGTTGAAAACGATGCACGAAAAGAAGAGTGAAAAACTGAGACAGTAAGTATCGCGACCTGGTCATCGCGACCACAGATCGCGATGAGCTGCTCGTGATGAAAAATGGTGATTCTTGGCAGTGAGCATCGCGACCAGTCACTGCGACCACAGATCGCGATGAACTGCTCGCGATGAAAAGATGAAATTCGGGCAGTGAGCATGGCGACCACCATCGCGACCAAGATACCGCGATGTGTAATCGCGATGAAGGCGGTGAAGTTGGTCCAGTGAGTATCGCGACCTGGTCACCGCGACCACAGGTCGCGACGACAGAAAAATTTTAAAAAAAATAAGCTTGTCGAGGAAGCCACTTGAAAAAGACAGACAGAAAAATAGAAAGGGAAAAGAGAGACCGAGAGAAAGAGAGAGAGAGAGAGAGAGAGAGAGAGAGAGAGAAAGAAAAAGAAGAAGAGAAGAGGAAGAAGAAGAAGAAGAGGAGGAGGAAGAAAAAGAAGAAGAGAAGAGGAAGGAGAGAGAGAAGGAAATGAAGGAAAGGGAAAAGAGAAAGAGAAAGGAGAGGAAAAAGAAAACCCTAGAAACGCGATTTGTCGAAAGGAAACGGTATCCAGGTTGGTGTACACCCGTTTTCGATTTTTTTACGAAACGTATTAAGTATTTCTCGTTTAAATTTGCGATTTATTTGAAGATTTTCATGTTTATGTTTTTATATTATTTCCTTGGAATGATTTTATTGTTGATTGAATTTCGATTATTATGATTTCGTCGAAATGACTTGTTTTCGACTATCGTATGAATATTGTTTAATTTCCATGAAAACCTAGATTTGTTTGAATAGTAGATTTATTGAGTTGACCGTTGATTTGTAAACTACCGTGAATAGTTGAAAATATTTTATCGAAACGGCCATAGGATACTTAGACATAGAATGGATATAGGAGGTTGGTATATCAGCTGGGTTCTGTTAGCAGTACTGCACCGATGTTGAGTTTGATATTGATGATATATCATGTACCTCCTCATGGATTCGTCCAGGGGTAGGGAGACACGTACCTCCTCACGAATTCGTCCTGGGGTAGGGAGACACGTACCCTCCTAAGGATTCGTTCCTGGGATGGGGAGATATGTACCTCTCTAGGGTCCGAACCCTCGGTCCTAGAGTAGGGAGATACGTACCACTCTTAGGATTCGTCCTAGGGTGGGAGTTATGTTCGACAGACAGTCACTGTGGTCGAACGACCCATATTCCAGTCCTGGTTTATGTTGGGTATTCTAGAGGGCCAGAATGGAAGTGATTTGAATAATATATTTCTAAGTGAAATTCGGAAGTGATTTTTATACGTTTATGATTATAATATAAATGATTTCATACGTCCTGGATTATGAATTGTAATGAGTTATTTATATAGAATTGATTTCACCAGTTTTATTTCTGAAAGTGATTTGCATCGTAATATGTTTATATCTTATTATATTATGATATTTTGTTTATTATGAAAAGCTATTTATGAGTTTTTATAAATGAGTTTAGTGTACACCCACTAAGCTATATGCTTAGCGCGTTAGTTGTTTTTATAACGCGTAGGTGACAGGGATACCGAAGCAGATAAGGAATAGAGAGGAGGTTCCTGCAGCTTGAAGTTCAAAGTCACTTCATTGATTTGGGGTAGTTATATATTTGTATATATATATATATATATATATATATATATATATATATATATTCTGTAGCGTGCATATACAGAAGTCTGTAATTTCGAAGAGTTTATATTTACATGTTTTGTAAATAATTTTCTGAATACTGTTTTTCATTTTTAGAATGTTTGTAAATATTGAATTCTGAATTCTTTTATTTTAAAACTGTGGAAAAGTCGCACTAAACGGCAGAGTGCGCAAGTGATTGAAAACGATATTTGAAGTGTTGTTGTGATTTGTATTTGATTTGAGTTGTGGAAAAAAAAAAAAAAGGTTTTGGGAAATCCGAAAAATAAAGGGAACTCTGCCGAAATTTTTGAAAATATTATTTGATGCGCTCACTCGAAAATGTTTTTAAATTATAAATTATGTGGTTTTCCAATGGTTTGAAAATTTATTTGATGGGCTTACAATGGTTTGAAACTTTATGAAGTGAATTTAGAAAGTTTTGAAAACCCAGTAACGCTCCCTGGGTCGATCCAGTCGGGTCGGGTCAGGGGGTGTTACATAAACAATGAATATGACTAAAACCAGAATGATGTGTTTTTTTTTCCTTCTAATTACTGAATAAAAAAGTGTTGATTGTTTATTTTTTTAATACAGAAATATATGATAAAGTGAGAAATATATTATTATAAAAATAATAATTATAGAATAAAATATTATAATTATGATTCATTTATTAGATTTTAAACTATTTTTTAGTATTTTTAAGTTATTTTTTTTAAGAGGTACAATTATAATATTAATAACTGTTGGGACCTGCCGAGATCAAATAATAAACGCGCGGCCTGAATATCTACTCCCATAACGGGAGACATCTACTCCCACAATAAGGGGAGAAAACTACTCACACATACTGGTAAATATGCATGGTGGGAATTGAACCCTCACCACTAAGGTGAGGGTTACATAAACAATAATCTTTTTGAAATAAACATTATTAAAATGCACCATCAAATGTGATTTGTTGATAAATGAAACTCATACTTAACGTAACAATATTTCAGGTTAAAGTAACCGAACGAAGATGGTATGTAAACAATATATATATATATATATATATATATATATATATATATATATATATATATATATATTCAATGCAAATAATACTTTCCTAGATATTATGTTCCCAATATGATTTTTGCGGCAATATTAAGATTTTATTATCATCACAATCATTATCCCCATTTTTATACCTAAAAGATGGATTTAAATATTTGATACTATAATTATATCGATTTAATTTTCTCCTACTTCCTAAAAATATAAATCAGAAATACCTCCCCACAAGGCCACAATCACAAAATTGTGATGTATGCTTTGTTTTTTTTTTTTGTTTTTTTTTTTAATCTGATGTATGGTTATACATAAGGGTTTCAAACGATTCTATTTACTGAAATAATTATATCAAGCACATCAAGTAATATTATATTTATATTATTGTGATATTTAGATATATAATAAATTCAGCTAATTAAATTATATTATTTATGCATTTTATATTTATAAAACTAAAACATATATATTTATCATGTCACAGAGCATTATTAACTTATTATGATGGTTAAGTCTATTAAAAAGAATTGTTTTTTAAATAAATTATACATGATAATAATTTAAGGAATATAATATAAGATGACATGATAAGCCAAGCTATAATACAAATACAATTGTACAAAAAATTATATATAAGTTGGAAACTTGGAAAGGGTTTTAATTCAATTTCTAAATACCAAAAAACTATATATATATATATATAGAGAGAGAGAGAGAGTAATTTCCACTACATAATATATATATATATATATATATATATATATATATATATTGGTAGAATCCAAATACATTATATTATATGAATGGGCCATTTGGTCATTGCTTAATAGATGTCATACTAATATATGCACACATTATACATAAACGATATGTCTATTCTACATTTCTATTCAATCAAAATAATTTTTTTTTAAAAAAATCTAAAAAGAGATGATATTGTGGCTGGTTTGAAATGCATGATGCAAGCTGGCGACAGGTATATAGGCAAATACTTTACAAGCCATCAAATCCCCCATATTTTGCTACGTCGAATGTTGCTCTATCTAAATGCAGGGTTCATGAACCCCACTATGGATGAAACTTCAATTTTATATCTAATATTTATGCATCCCAACTAGGGTTTCATTTCCATAATTGACATAAAATCAAAAACTATTATATTCCTTTTATTTATATATCTCAATTCTCAAATATAGTCATATCCAGCAGATTTTGTTTATCTAATTCTCTCAAGATACTTGTTTTTATTTTAATTTTGAAATGTTGCAACTCTTCTTTAATCTCTTGAGAGACTATAGTAAATATTGAACTAATTATTGAGATCGTGCGATATTATCTAAAAATTAAATATCTCCCTAATCTACTTATCGGTTTTCTCCCTTATATGAAAGTATATATCTCCTAATTATAATAATAGATATCCAAACTACAAACATAATGATAAATTTTGAATGACCCGTTCGGAGTTATTACCTCTTAGATTTGATTAAGTTTTAAAAAAAGATATATAAAACATCTCCTGAACTTATATGTAAAGCCTAGAAATAGGAATACTATAAGATAATTTGACCAGTAGCAGTAGTGTTTATAGTAGAAGACTGAGACACCGAGGTTTTATTTAATATAAAAATGTGTATAATATAATATAAATGCATATGGTCTGCGGTGAGAAGGATAACACAATTTGGATATTAATGGGAGCACATGGTTGAGGAAGAATACTTGCTCTATGGGCTATGGGGTCAACATTTGGTGTGTGTGTGCGCGCACACGCGCGTGTCTTACGGTGGATGCCTGCCTCATGTCCTTGGCATGTGGCCACATCTTCTCTACCTTCTCCTCCTTTCTAGTCTTTTATGTTCCCAAGACCCCTCCTAATCCACCTCCATACGCAACACCATTTTGCACTCCTTAAATTGCTTTTACAAAAGTGCTCTTATAACAATCTCATCATATTATATGTAATTTTCAATATGTCCATTGCTAATCCTAAATGTCGACTCATGATCACTAGCAAACAAAAATATGAATTAGCATTGATATAGGAATTGGGTGAAAGTTGGGTGTCTTCCACCTAAAGAGCGGCGATGGAGTGATGTAATTAATTACGATGGCGGTGGTGCTACGTCTATGCGACGGCCACTTGAAGAAATACACTAAAACGTCACGGCGTCTACCATCCCATATGCTTAACATTTGAAATCAGCGCAAAATAAAATGATGCATGATGATACATGCATTAGCCGCCTCCAATGACGTAGTGCCACGTGGCTTATTTCCGTAAGTGAGAATTGAATACAGTAGGAGTCCCATTTGGTCTCCTACCAACCCTTCGTCAGAGAGTGTCCTCCGTTGAACGCCGTAAACGCGCAAGCTCGATGGTGAGCAATAAAAGTGTCAAGTCAAACATTATATCTTATCAGAATCGTCAAGTGTAATAACGGTAACAGTAATATGATAAAAACAACTATAAATTAATTTAATGTTTGCATTCAATTTTAAGGGAGAGTTTTTGAGAGAGCAAATTTAGTTTAGATCTGAGTCTCTTTATTCCGATATTATTACTAATTTAATCGTTGAAAAGTTGTTACCGACCTCAAGTCGATACTCCTTCCTACCTTGTATTTTTTGTAGGATAAATTTAGCTAAGGCACGTCCCATCCTCCGAAAGCACGGACCCACCGAAGGAGAAAACATTCGCTGTATCAACAATGCAGATAACTCAAGTAGGGGAATTTGCCTCACCATGATGCCTGTTGACACATTACAATCTAGTTCACGCCATACATATATATCTAACCATTCAAGTGCCCTCCTAATCATCTTTTTTATTTTTTTTAAGGAAAAGCAGACACGTTATAATTGGAAATTGAGTCAATTACAACTGCCCAAACATCTAACCACACTTTCTTTTGTTTCTTCTTTCCATTTCTATAAAGAGCATAATATTATAACGCCCCTCACTTATATCATTCGGATGCTACTAATTTCTTATTATACGATAACACCATTGTTCACAAATGATCGAATAATTATAAAAAAAAACCCATTTTGGTGATTAAACATAAAATTATGAAATTACCCTCAAACACTTTAAACATTGAGTTTATTCCTTTCTTTCCATTTTCAAATTCAATTTTCTTCACACTTCAACTAAATCTCTCTTTCTTATCTTCAACATATTATATTGAACCCTAGTATTTAATTCGTATGCTAGTATAGGAAAATAGAATCTAGTGTAACGAGCATTTGAAAGTTTTAGGTTGTGTTTTACCTTCAAAAATCAACAACGAAAATTACAGGTTAGTTTTTGAGTTTACAAAATTATTCATTTATTTTGTAATGCATCATATGTTATAAGTATTTTTTGAATAAATCTATTGTTTAAGTGTATGTGTTTAGATATGAAAAATCTTTAATTTTTCTAAATTTTCAGAAAATTTCATGTTAAAAGTTAACATGAAACCTACTAACAGTTAACGTGAAACTTGTTAAAGTGTAATATGAAATCTGTTAAAACGTGAAACATGCTAATATTTAACGTGAAAAATACTAATATTTAACGTGAAACCTATAAATAAATTTTATTATAATTTGATATGGTCAATAATAATTAAAATAAAAAATGTAATTAAAAACAATGGATTGCATATTTAGAATGTTATGATTAATTTATCACTTTTATCAAATTTTATAAAATAACAGTTACCACGTGACATAAGGGTGAATTGCACTCAAGTACCCTGACTTTTATCATAATTGCACGTTTAATGCCAGTTTTGTCATAATTGCACTCTAATACCCTGTAATCCGTTGACCACCGTTAGAGTAACGGTTGACCAAACGGATTCAGGGGTAAAATGGTCTTTTACGTTTAAATTTATTTTTTAAAAATTTAAAAAATCATCCAACCAATAAGAACATGCCACGTCATATTTTAATTAATTTTAAAAAATATTTTTTAAAAAACAAAATCAACAAAAAAAAAAATTTGAATTTTTTTTTCGAAGAACACGAACCCAGAATCTGGGTTCGTGTTCTTCGAGCACGAACCCAGATCTGGGTTCGTAGCACAAACCCAGAAACTGGGTTCGTGGTCGAACCCAGAAACTGGGTTCGTGGTCGAACCCAGAAACTGGGTTCGTGGTCGAACCCAGAAACTGGGTTCGTGGTCGAACCCAGAAACTGGGTTCGACCTCGAACCCAGTTGCTGGGTTCGCGATCGAACCCAGCTTCTGGGTTCGATCGCGAACCCAGATATCTGGGTTCGCGTTCGAACCCAGATCTGGGTTCGATGGCGAACCCAGATATCTGGGTTCGCGATCGAACCCAGAAGCTGGGTTCGATCGCGAACCCAGTTGCTGGGTTCGCGATCGAACCCAGAAACTGGGTTCGATCGCCAACCCAGCAACTGGGTTCGAAGATCTGATTTTCAATTTTTTTTTTTTATTATTTTTTTCCTTTGAGGGGCATTCTCGTCATTTTGCCTGAATCCGTTTGGTCAACCGTTACTCTAACGGTGGTCAACGGATTACAGGGTATTAGAGTGCAATTATGACAAAACTGACATTAAACGTGCAATTATAATAAAAGTCAGGGTACTTAAGTGCAATTCACCCCGTGACATAATCCTAAAATTGAGGAATCGTCTTTGACAAAACCACTATTAACTGCAAACTACCATTTCTAACTGTCTTCCCAAGCGTCGCTTAATTAATAAAAAATCTAACCACAGTTAACTCATTTATTCAACATCGTTAAGCATTCAGTCAACGGTCAAACACACTAGACTGATTATACACTGAGCATGGAATAATTTATTTATTTTTTAAAAAAAATAGTGTTTATGGGTAAAAGCAAAGGTGCACGTGACATGAGACAGACCCCGTGAGCAGATTTACATGTGAAGCCAGCATGGCAGTCACGCGAGCAACACGTGTGGGTCATAATATTCTTTTCTTTTGTTTTTCTTTTTCTGATATTTAAACTGTCTCTTTAAGCACACCAAAGGTCGTTTTGGTTCGTTGCCAGTTCATCATCCACGTCAGATAAAGCTATAAAGGCCTATATAGCAATATAGGGTGCGATTTTGACGTCGACGACTGGTCCCTTTTTTGAAATTACCTTTTACACCTATGCATTATAAAAATTAAAATCTATTCAATCGACCTAATTAATTTTCCCGCCAAGTTTAATCCTCCTAAGCTAATTTTTGTGTAGAAGGGGCCTATCAATTGAAGGCAGGCAGGTAGCCCAAAAGGCCTAGAGCGGTCCCAAACGAGGAGGTCCTCTCTGACATTTTGCGAAATCAAAACGCGCCCACGTAATAAATGAAACGACAATTAGGGGCACGTTGCCCACACGAATAATGGTCCCTACAGCCACCACACCCCACACTGATTTTGGATTCTCCCTCTCGCGCGCCTATGTCTATAATAACATGCAAGTTGGTTTGGTCCGGTTACAGCCTTGTCGCCAAAATCTAATTTTAGAAGACTTTTTATTGTTGTCTACTGCCACTGCCTCGCAAATCTAACAAGGAAATCTTTTCTTCGGATGCTTGTGAGATTCATTGGGTCTTTATTCTAGTCAAATACCTTGTGTAAATCTAGGGTTTAGGGTAGAGGTGGCAATGTCAAATTGGCAGTCAATTATGTCAAACCCAATTTACTCCATTTCAATTATTGTTACTTATCAGAATTCACAATTCTAATGTGGTAAATTCATTTTATATACTTTAATGTAAATTTGTCCCCTTGTATCATTATGAAAAATAGGGTTGCATGATGATACAAAACTTGAGAGGTAGTGTAGAAACCACGTCATTCAAATTTCAAAGTACTATCAAAGAAACTACAGCCACAACAAATCATGCATAGACAGGCAACAACCAAAACCCAATAGGCAATAATATTATCACTAGATTTAGTGCCACCACCAAATAAAAAAAATTTGGTGCCACCTAAAAACAAAATATATATATAGCTAACTTAACTTTCCTTTGCTTGGTACTAAAGCAATCATTGTTCCACATAAAAACTGTGCTCTTAGGCCCTTTCTAAGTCTAAGATTTGTTGAGGTGGGTAGGATGAGATGATCTTCTAATTAATTCTCCATAATTCAAAAGCAAATTAATTAGTCTTTAACCAAACACTTATGGTCCTTTTTATAGGCATTAATAGTTTGGTTTTAGGTAGTTTGCATGAATTTCCATCACGTGGAAGAAAAACATAACTAAACTACTAAAGATGTAAGGAGTGATTAAAGGGTTAAAGCTTAACCCTAATTGATATTCATCCACGCATATATATAGTACATCAAGCAATCCTAATTAAGGTAAAACTCTAAGTTTAGGAAACAATTCTAAACAATAGCAACTACTTTCCTAAAACATATCATAATATCTCAACACCCTCCCTCAAGTTGGAGCATAAGGTTCAAAAATGCCCAACTTGGCAAGAAGATAATCAAATTGTTTCTTCCCAAGAGCCTTTGTAAAAATATCCGCCAATTGTGTAACAGTAGGAACATATGACGGAGCAATCAAACCATATGTTATCGCATCCCGAACAAAGTGACAATCAACCTCAATGTGTTTGGTGCGTTCATGAAATACTAGATTTTTGGCCATATGAAGGGCTAACTGACTATCACAAAAGAGCTTGATTGCCTTTGGGTGGTGCACACCTAAGCTCAGAAGCAACCCCTTCAACCATTTGAGCTCACAAGTAACTGCTGCCATAGCTCGGTATTCCGCTTCTGCAGACGAGCGGGAAACTGTGTGTTGCTTCTTTGTCTTCCAAGAAATAGGAGATTGCCCAAGAAACACAAGCCATCCGGACAAAGAGCGTCTAGTGACTGGACATGCTGCTCAATCAGAATCACACCAACCCTGCAGGGACAGATTACTATCTGCACGTAACAAGATACCCTGACCCGGAGTACCTTTCAAATAACGAACGACTCTCAAAGCCGCCTCCCAATGCTCAATTCTAGGCTCCTGCATAAACTGAGATAATATATGAACCGAGTAGGCCAAATCTGGACGGGTCACTGCCAGATAAATGAGTCGACCTACTAATCTACGATAGGACTCAGGGTTCGACAAGAGCTCCCCATTTGCGAGTCCTAATCTGTGATTTTGCTCGATCGGGAAGCCACACGGCTTGGCTCCCAGTAATCCGGCCTCCGATACAATGTCAAGCGTGTACTTGCGTTGACACAAGAACAAACCAGCCGAACTCCTTGCCACCTCGATTCCGAGGAAATACTTCAAAGCACCAAGATCTTTCATCTTAAAACAATCACTGAGATAGGCTTTAAAGGTCTTAAGTGCAGCGGAATCATTCCCAGAAATAATAAGATCGTCGACATACACTAGCACATTTATTTGAACATTGCCCTTAGTGTAAGTAAAAAGAGAATAATCAGAGTAGGATTGTAAGAAACCATACCCTTTAAGAGCCGTGACCAACTTTGCAAACCAACATCTCGGAGCCTGTTTCAACCCATAAAGAGATTTTCGTAACCTGCAGACCAAGTTCGGATCAGAACGCTCAAATCCTGGGGGTAGCTTCATATACACTTCCTCCTCAAGATCTCCATGCAAAAAGGCATTGTGAACATCCATCTGATGAAGTTCCCAATTTTTCGAAGCCGCAATAGCCAAGAAAGCACGCACCGTAGTCATTTTGGCAATTGGAGAAAATGTCTCATTATAATCAATACCGGCTTCTTGATGATTCCCTAAAACGACTAATCTGGATTTGAGCCTTTCAATATCACCGTTTGAGAAGTACTTGGTTCTGTAAACCCACTGACTTCCCAAAGCACGCTTACCCTTTGGAAGAGGTTCAAGAGTCCACGTACCATTTTCCTCCAAAGCCCGAATCTCCTCCTGCATTGACTTTTGCCAACCTACATCTTTCATAGCCTCTTTAAACGACTTAGGATCATTGCTCGAAATAATAGTTGCAAGAAACTTTCGATAATTTACAGAAAAATTGTCACAATTTATATAATGTGCTATGGGATAAGGAGTACCTGAGGGATGCTGTGGAGACGGAGTGGCGGGAGATGGACTTTCAGTAACCACCGTATGAGTAACAAAATCTCGTAATAGAACCGAAGGAAATTTATCCCTCATTCCCTTTCCCATAGGAGCAGACTGCTCATTGCTTGTATTGTCAAGCCCAGGTGAATGAGGCCCAGCAGTGGGAACAACTTCCGGCCTAGGTGAAAGAGGCGCTGAAGAAGCCTCTGTTTGTGGCGCTGATGAAGCCTCGGTGCGGGCCTGCCCACCCTCCCTCAAGCCCAGGTCTAGATCTGCATCAAAATGGGGCGCCTGGTCTTGGTGGGCTTGGGGTTCAGGTTGGATGAGGTTGGGATTTTGTGTTTGGGCTTGTGGGTTAGGCAAATCAGCATCAGCATCAACAAAATCAGCAAAATCACTATCAATTTCAACATTTACCGTAGGCACAATATTTTCCGAAATAATATTCACAGCACCCGTGTTACCAAATGGAAAAACATCCTCCAAAAACTTGACATCATGAGAAACAAATAATTCCTTTTTGTCCAAATCAAACAACTTCCACCCCTTCTTTCCAAACGGATAACCCAAAAACACACATTTTCTACTTCTACTTGCAAATTTGTCACCTTTGGATTTTTGATCATGAGCAAAACTAAGACAACCAAAGGTGTGAATTTCCTCATATGAAGGATGGGTGCCAAATAGGATTTCGAATGGTGTTTTATTGTGTAACAAAAAAGAGGGAGTGCGGTTTATTAAATGAGCGGCGGCAAGAACACTTTCTCCCCAAAAATAAATAGGCAAATTTGCTTGAAAGCGTAATGCCCTCCCCACATTTAAAATATGCTTGTGTTTTCTCTCAACCCTCCCATTTTGTTACGGGGTTCCCACACATGAAGTTTGGAATAAAATACCAGTTGCAGAAAAATAGTCAAGTAGGCATTTAAATTCCGTACCATTATCACTTTGAACAACTTTCACTGTTTGAGAAAATTGTCGATCTACCATTGCAATAAAAGACATAAACATCCGAAAAACTTCTGTTTTATCGACCAACAAATAAATCCACACAGCTCTTGAGAAATCATCAACAATAGTTAAAAAATAACGAGCTCCACAAGAAGAGACATGTTTATAAGGGCCCCACAAATCACAATGTATTTTCTCAAAAATTCTAGTTGCTTTATTGTTACTTAAAGGAAATTTGTCTCTAGGATGCTTAGCACGAAAACATATTTCACAAGCTTTATTTAAACTACCCTTAAGATTGCTAACTGGAGGAAGTAACTTCACTACTTTCTCTGAAGGGTGTCCCATCCTTTTATGCCACAACTCCAAAGTCGATGCTGCGTTGTGGACAGAAACATGTTGTACCGAATCACCTTCAGCTCCGCCGAAGTAGTAAAGTCCATCCCGCCTAACTCCCGTTCCAATTAGCTCCCTGGTGTGGTCCTGTATAGCACACATATAAGAGTTAAATTGGACAATACAATGTAAGTCATCATTCAATTGTGAAACCGAAAGTAAATTGCAATTGAGTTTCGGCACATAAAGAACGTTTTGAAGAGTGATTTTATCCGACAATAGAACTGAACCGGATTGGGTCGCAACAACAGATTCACCATTAGGAAGTCCAACCGGACACTCAAACAACACCATAGTATCAAATAACCAAGACAAATCACCGGTCACGTGATGAGTTGCCCCGGTGTCAATGATCCATGACTTCGTGTCAAACTTACCATTCAACCTGTCATCTGGAACTTGAGCATTACCAATTAAGCCCGCAAAAGCTTTCCATTGTTCGGGTGTGAAGAGTTGATCCGTAGAACTTTTAGTAGAGGATACTCCAACTGTACTACTTGCCGCGTTAGCACGAGCTGAACCACGCCCACGACCAGCCTGCTGACGACTACGGCCAACACCCCCATCAGCCTTGTTTTGATTCGACCACCCCTCGGGATATCCCACTATTTCATAGCAATTATTTTTGTCATGGCCATGCTTGTGACAGTGAGGACAAGCAACGAGGGACCAACAAGTTGAAGACTCATGCCCCGTCTTCTTGCAGTGGCTACACACGGGCCTCTCCGTGTTTCCTCGTCCTCTTCCAGCGCCTGTACGGATAGCAAAGCCAAGGACCTCTGCTGGCTTGTCGTCGGTGACTGCCTTGGCGAGCCGCACACGCTCATCTTGTATCACCAGTTGGTACGCTCGATCAAGCGAAGGCAAGGGATCTTGAGAAAGGATATTGGTTCGTAATTGAGCGTACAAATCAGTGTTGAGTCCCATCAAGAAGTCATGTAATTTTCATTGTTCACGTCTTGCTTGGTGCAATGATGCGGCAGTACAAGACGAACAACAATTGCAAGAAATTAGCGGTTCATGCTTAAATAATTCCTCCCATAATACATTCAATTTGCCATAGTAAGTTGTATCAGACATAGATCTCGGTTGCTCACACTTAGCAATTGAAGTCTTTAACTGTTGAATTCTTGGGCCATTAACCATAGCATATCGTTGCTTAATATGCTCCCATAAGCGTTTCGCATCACGAAATTTAGATAGGGTACTCTTTACCTCGGGATCGATTGTGTTTGTAATCCAAGAAACCAACATTGCATTGACGGTGTTCCAATCAGATTGGGTATATGGAGGTTGCAGTCCGGTGATAGTGCCTTCCAAAAATTCGAACTTGCGGCGTGCCTCCAATGCCAACTGAATATCTGAAGTCCAATCATCGTAATTGTCTCCGCGTAAGCGAGTGGGAGTGATGAAGTCGCCTAGTCGGTCTCCTGTGCCGAGAAAAAAAAGGTGAATTCATCTCCCTTTTAGGTGGCGGCGATGGTGGTTGTTCATCGTCACCGGCCATTGTTTTATTGTGTGTGTATGTCAGGCTCTGATACCATGTAAGGAGTGATTAAAGGGTCAAAGCTTAACCCTAATTGATATTCATCCACGCATATATATAGTACATCAAGTAATCCTAATTAAGGTAAAACTCTAAGTTTAGGAAACAATCCTAAACAATAGCAACTACTTTCCTAAAACATATCATAATATCTCAACAAAAGAAGATAATCTGTACCATCAAGATTCAAGTACCTAAATTATATTAAGCAAACTTTAAATGCCTAATTGGTGTGTACTTGTTATTTACTACAAATTTAACAGATATCAATTTTGGTTGATTAATGTTATTTAATGAAGAATGATTAATGAAACATAACCAAATGAACTCGAAATCTTTCATTTTAAAAAATTGTCGAGAATGTATAGATGTCTAGTTTAATCTTCAATTACAAAATATCATTTGAATATGTAGATAAAAAGTTATGCATGAAAAGACATCCATTTATCAAATTTTATTTTTTTTGACATACCACTTGCGGTGCTAGCGACTCAAACCTGGGTCATTGCCAGACTGAATGAATGTCTTCACCATCGAGCCACATTAGGTGGTGGTCATTTATCAGATTTTCAAAAACACAAAATGTTTGAAAATATATTATAAAACTATACTAAAATAAACAATTAAAACCAACATGTAAAAACACTCAAATGATGATATATGAACATGTTATATTATATATGTGTATATGAATTCTAACGAATCTCAAGGGATAAAAAGTATCGAATCTTCGAATTTACCTCAAAGTACTCTTTTGAGTAATCTTAGAAGTTCATCATTTTTGCATGAATTCTTCAAATCTTCAATACGCTCACTTCATGATCTAAATAAGTTAACTAAGAATTACAAACAAAAAGCGTTTTGCACACGGAATTACATCCAACTAAAATAATGACCTTACAATAACTCACCTAGAAGAGCTGACAATGAAAAAAATGAGTGTATAAGCACAATCCACATGTCGAAGAAGGAACTTGCACTACCCACTTCTATAAAGACATCATAAGTGGCTGCTCATAATTGGTTAATGGCATATAATTGAGGGCACAATGGAAGAAGGAACTAATATCAACCATTAAGTACAAAGAGGATGATGAATGGCCACTAAGGAAAGAACATCCTGCCGGATTTTGACGATTCTCCGGGTGAACTCATTTCAGCCAGAGCATCCCAAGAAATCCTCCAAAAGGAGATGACACAGGGATAAATAGCTCATTAAGCCTCCAAGAGAGTTCAAGAATTGTTGTTAACACAGTTGCTTAAAACTTATCACTTATTGAAAGTCTTGACTTGGTAAGCTTCGCCTAGGACATCACCTAGTGGTTTTCCTCAATTCTGATTAGTGTTGAAAATTTGGCATTAATATTATATATTGTTAACAACAAAACTTGTCATTGTCCCAAAATCGGCAGTTGGACAATGTTGCATTGCTGACCATCACTAAGATAAACTTTTCCCAGATTACCCGAGACATAGTTCTTAAGTAATTCTCTGCTTGAGGTAGCGTAAAATAATGCTCCTGAATCCAGCACCCATGATTCTATTTTACCCTCTAGAGAATAAATAAGGGCGTCATTTGATTCGTCTGAAACAATGTTGGCGCTAGTCTGGCCATTACCATTTTTCTTGGGAGCCATGCATTCATTCTGATAGTGCCTCATCTTCCCACATTCCAGCATTCGACATCTTTCTTACCTTGATTTGAATTGTTAGTATTCTGACGATATTTGGATTTAGACCTTTGCTTGGATTTACCTCACCGACTTCCCCTATCCCTATTTCCAATCCTCATCATGTTTGCGGATTTCCTTAAGCATAATTATGTCTACTACTTCCTGAAACTTCAATTTCGACTTTCCAAACAAACCCTTAATCGACTAGACAATAATTTTCTAACTCTCTGGTATCTGACCCATAATTAGTAAGGCTTGAACTTGATCATCAAATTTGATGTCGATAGAATTTAATTGATATGTGGTCTCATTGAACGTGTTTAGGTGTTCCTTGAAATTTTCGTTCTCTGGCATCTTCAAGGAAAACAGTTTCTTGATCATGTGTACCTTATTGGCTATAGAAGGTTGTTTGTATAGATGAGATAGGGTTTCCATGACAAATGTTGTCGAATCCAGACTCTTGATGTTAAAAGCCACTGATTTGACAAACTGAGTGGAATTGCACCCAGTATCTTGCGGTCTAACATCTTTCATTCTTCGTCTTCCATGTCTTCTGGATTTACATAATTCAGTGGCAAATACAAGTCTTTCTAGTATAGATAATCCTCCATCTGCATCTTTCAGAAATTGAAATTCGTACCATTGAATTTTTTAATCTTGTATGACTCTTTCTCCAATCCGATCACTCCTGCTTAATATGAGAATATTAAATAGTCTTTAGGTTTGCAAAACCCTAAGCTCTTATACCAGTTGTTGGGGAGAGTGATAATGTGGAAAATAACTGTATGCAAAATCATAAAAGGACAAAGTACACACAAAAGCAAGAATAATAAAGAGACCAAAGTGTTTACGTGGTTTAACAATCAACTGATTCCTACGTTCATGGAGCGTATCTGCATTCAATCCACTATGAAAAAGTGATTACAAAGACATACATGAAAAAACCTATCTATACCTATCTATTTTTCTTTTCTACATGTGTTTTTCCCTATGCTCTCTCTCTTTTCTGTCTTGTATCTCTTGTTAGAAAAACACAATATATATATATATATATATATATATATATATATATATATATATATATAACTAGTAAAATACTCAAAAAATTCACTTTTATCAAAAAACAGTAATCACTTAAAATTTAAGAATAAGATATAATCAAATATAAGCAAAGATAAATAGGGATTAAGAAAAATGTACTCGCTCGAAGCACATTTGAAAACGCTTTCTGTAAAGAAAATTCGCCCCTCTGCACAGGATTTTTGACGATTTTCTTTCAAGATACGACGACCACTAGGCTTTTCTTCTATTACAGGAAGATCGGCCCTCGAACCACTTTTTGACTCTTTCAATTGATTGAGAAATTTATTATTTAAGAGATTGTTTTTGTTTTATTTTCAGAGGGAAGGAAGAGAAAAAGAACGTTTAAAATTCTGTATTTCTCTATGATAACAAAGTGTTTTTATATGATAAACCACTGAACAATTGTGTCTCTTCAAGTACCTATTAAAAAAATATTTAAAATTCAAATAATAATTAATTAACTATACATATATTAATATAAATAAACTATTTTATTAAATATTTATAACATCTCTCATATATAAAACTCTAATATTAGATGGGTATTTATTCTAAAGGTAGGACAAAAACCGACCTAAACTGATTAGGTCTCAAAACCACGACCTACGGCGTGACATGTGCTGGAAGGTCTTGGTCCGGAGCGCATTGGCACCAAACCGCGAGCGGTTATTGTGACCCTAGGATCGCGGCTTGCGCTAGCAGTCAACACCTGTGTTTCTTCGCGGGCGACAATCGCGAGCCCCTTACTCTTGGTTCTTTGCGCGACTTCTTCTATCTTGTGTGCAAAGTAGAATGCTCTTAATTCAGTCTTCACATCTCAACCGGGTTCACTAGAAAAGATGCAATAAATTATTTGCAAAGGAAAAATGATGAAATGATGGAAGTAGGGACGCACTAATCTTACTGAATCATTTTAAGTGTAAACAAGTAGGATGAGGATATTAATTTTTTTTACTCAAGTCAACTAGTGCATCAATAAAATCGAATGAAAAATGTTTTTTTTTTTTTTTTTTTGGAGAGATAGTTAATCAAAGTTAGATTATGATGTTGTATGTTTTCACACTACATCTGGAACCAACAAGTATAATTTGATTTGGGCTCCTCCAGTTGTAGTTAATCGTCATTGGGAAAAATGAGTTGTTTGGTTGTACTTTTCTACTAGATGAGACCCCTAAAATCGTTTGTTTTGGTTGTTCGATTCATTTTTAGAATTAATTGAAATAAACAACAAAAAAACTATATTTATAGACGAGATAAAGCAATGGGAAATGCAATTAAGATTGTTTTTAAAGAGAGACGCTGTGGGTTGTGAACTTGGCACATTGCTAGAATGCATACTGAAGATCTTGCTAGTTTTTATGGTAAGTTTGAACTCAAAAAAATTCAGTAAGTGCTTTCATGGGTGTGACAACGAAAAAGAATTGCAAGCCTCATGGGAGGATATGATCCAAGTAATTGAATCTTCAAGGCCATTCAACCACTAAATTAACTATCAATATAGTATTTTATTAAGGAGTCAAGCCAATATAAATAATTATCTTTACATATTGTAAGTAGTGTGGATTTTCACCATTTAAATAATTATTTATGTGTTATCTTGTGATTGGTTAATAGGATGACAATTTCAATTGACTAGTGTGATGGCAATTTTAATTGATTAATGGAGTTACTTAGGCCATCTCCAACCCACAGCCCCAAATTTTGCATCAAAATAATGTAAAAATAGCATCTTTTTAGAATATTCTTACACCAAATTTTTTTCATCTCTAACTCAATTTGCACCAAATTGGTGCAAACACTATTTTTAAATAATACTCTATACATAATTCTTTAAATAATATTTATTTATTTATTTAGTATTATAATATTATTGTTAAATAATTACACATATTATATATAAAAAAAATTGAATATTCAAATTAATTTTTTGTTATT
This sequence comes from Xanthoceras sorbifolium, assembly GCA_003430845.1. Lineage (NCBI taxonomy): Eukaryota > Viridiplantae > Streptophyta > Magnoliopsida > Sapindales > Sapindaceae > Xanthoceras > Xanthoceras sorbifolium. The sequence goes on along the minus strand of CM010621.1, from coordinate 2,618,254 downwards.
TTTAATATAATATTATTTTAATTGTTTTTTTTTCCAACTAATTTTTTTATCCAACTAATTAAATTTATATCTAATTTTTTACCCACATATTTTTCAAGCGACTGTATTTTATTTAAGTTTAAGCTATGTTGTAATTTATTTTTTTTATCCATGTATTTTATTTAAGTTTAAGTTATGTTGTAATTTGTTTTTTTTTATCCATGTATTTTGTTGAAATTAGTTTAACATTATTGCTTTTATTCAATTACTGATTATTATATTTTCAAAATAGTAATTGATAAAATAATTTTTTTTATACATTAAAAATTTAAGTGAAATTAAAAAACATAAATGAGTTAAATATTTAATTAATAAGTTAATTAAATAACTTAATAATTTATATATCAATATTGTATTCATTTTGAAGCTCTCGAAAAATTAATCCCAACGGTATATTTTTTATATAAAGTTAATTTATATATTTATTTATTTATTGAAATATATAAATTAATTAAATTGATTAAAACATATAAAAGGAATAAAATTTATTAGAGTTATAATACAAAAAGGGTAAAATTGAAATTTAAAAATATTAAGTAGTGTTTGGTGAAGTGAACAGTGTTGCACCAAAATGGTGCAACACTGCTCACTTGCACCAAAAAAAGGCATTGGAGGTTGTGTATTGATACTAAATTGGATCGAAATTTGCACCAAAATAGTGTATTTGCACCATTATAATCCCGCGTTGGAGTAGCTCTTAGTTTGTTTTGATTGTTCAATGTGGGAGGTCATTTGGTTTATATATAGCATGCATTCAAAATTAGAAAAGAGTTGGTTTTGTTATTGGCAACTCGGGGAGGTATTCTTCTTCACTCTCTCACACGATCATCATTCTTCTACTTTTGTTTATTCTATGTCATATTTATTCTCCTTATTCTATTTATATCATACTATATTATAACAAAATCCGAACTATTACTTTTTGGGTTTTAATAACTCTAACCCATTAATGGCCCGACCCAATAGAGTTAGACCCATCAACTTTTTTTTTTTTGGGAGTGGGTTTGGCTCGAATTAGTGTATCGGGTGTAATTTTGTCAGGTCTAGTTTTCACTCATGTAACTGTACAAATATTTTACATAGTAGCATTACCCACTTCGTTGACTAATGTTGACCACCATCAAGATTTAATATTGGTAGGGTATTTGTGTGTGATAATAATTGAAGTAAATAAAAGTTGTAGTGTCCAATCAAACCCTCCCACGTCACTTCTCAACATATTTAAAAATGAATTTAAAGAAAAAGAAATTAAGAAAACTAAATAAATAAAAAACACACAAGAGGTGATTTCGTTTCTAAATAAATGTTCGACAAAGACCTGACTGAACCTTCTCTTACCATGCATGGGAGGAGATCGCACACACTCCTCCATAACTGGGATGAGATTGGTCCCCCCATCGACGTGGAGGAATCTCCATGGCTGATGGAGGTTTTTTTTTTGTTTAATACTTTTTTTTAACATTTTAACATTATAAAATTATATTAATTAAACTAGCGATATGGTAGGGGTAATTATGACTTTTTAATATATTAAGACGTTATTTTATTGATAATAATAAAGATTAATATTTTTTTTTCATTAAACACACCAAGTATATGATGAGTAATAGATATTAAAAAAAAATTTTGTATTTTGATTATCTATTTGACTCTATTTTTTTTTTGTCATATATGTGTGGTTAAATTTCTAACAATACCTATAAATAATTATTGATAAATAAAAATTGAATGATCTGGTAAAGTTAACTATTAGTTTATTTATAATTTTAAACGTTAATGAAAGTCTACGAAAATCTATAAAAGTCTATAAAAATTTATGAAAGTATTTTTAATAAAGTCTATAAAAGTCTATAAAAATCATTTAAATGAAAGTCTATAAAAGTGTATAAAAGTCATTTAAATGAAAGTCTATAAAAGTGTATAAAAGTCGTTCATAAATCTTATAAAGTTTATAAAAATCATTAAAAATCTATGAACTCTATAAAAGTCATTTACTTAAAAAAAAAAAGTTATTAAAAGTTATCCAAAATCTAAATTGAATACACCCCTAAGGTAATTGTGATTTTTCCAACTAGAAAGTTGGTCAAACCCAAAACGGTGGTCAATGTTAGTCAACTCATTGAGAGATGTTTATGTAATTAACAGATGTTTAGTCAACTGATGCAGCAATGAAGCCTGGATTCTCTGTGATGGGTTTTGGTGCAGGTGCGTGATGATCAGGGCAATATTGTTGCAGTTTCAGCTAAGCCTCTCTTGGGATTTTTTTCTGCTGAGCTTGGCGAGTTGCTGGCGTTGCGGGAGGGGTTGCTGCTGGCTAAAGAACTGAGCCTGGTTATTGAGTGGGTTGAGTTATATGTTGTTAATGTTGTGGCTAAGGTGTTTAGCTCTTTTTCTAATTCTTTTGTGGATTCTATTGTTAATGATGTTAAGGCTCTTTTTAAGGACGTGGGAGTTTTCAACTGTCATGTCATTCCTCGTTCAAGGAATGGAATGGCACATTATCTTGCTTCCCTAGCTTTTTCCTCTAAAAAGGAATTTTATTGGTTCAATCCTGAACCTAGCTTTCTTATTGATCTTCTGTAATAGAAGTTTTGTTACAATAAAAAAAAACAGCTCTTTTTTTTAATAGCACTAGGTAGAGATTATTTTGAAAAAATAGTACTGATTTATTAGTTTGAGTATAAATAACACTTATTGAGGTTTCGGACAAAATTGTCCCAGCCAGATAAAAGGAAAGAGAAAGTGTGTTGTGTTGTGTACTTCAACTCCGTAACTCTCTCTCTCTCTCTTTTCTCTTTTTTCTCTTTTGCTTTGTTTTTCCCCAGTTTCATCTCTCCATCTCTCCGTTTCTCAATTTCTCACGGCGGCGAGCTAGTTCGCGGCAACGTGAACTAATTCGTTCACAACTCCGATGCAAAAGAGAAAATGAATTTGCTACACTGTGAACTAATTCCAAAAGAGAAAATGAATTTGCAAAGTGGAAAATATGTTGGTGTTAGAGTCGTCTGATTTCAAGCTTCAAGAATGGTTTTCAAAACTAATTGTGGCTCTCCTACTGCCAACGTTGTCATGTGTTAGTTAAGTGTTTCTGTTTCTTGACCAAACCCAAGTTTACCCTTGCTTTGGAATCTAAAGGCGATGCTTCTTTTATCATGCCATATCCATTTCTAGAATGGGCCCTGAATCCTTACAAATTTATTTTTACCCTTGTTAAATGTTTTTGTTATAATAAATATAAATTAAACGTCTTCACTCTAATATGAAAAAGATTTACCGTAGCCTAATGTAGTGTGATAAAAAATGGCCTAAAAATATCCCATATTCAATTCGGCACATTACAGCTAGGGCCGATCCTGGATCTGAACACAAAGGTCGACCGTTCAAGGCTCAATATATTATGTTTTGATTATACAAAAATATAAATAACTACCAAATATTTTAAGTTCCAATTTAGTTTAGTTTTATATATATATATATATATATATATATATATATATATATATATTTATTTATTAGATGGCCCAAGGGGCCAATTTTGTTAAACTCGTATTTCTTTTTAAATTCTTAATTTTACTCTAATGTGTCATAGACTCAGAGGTATTTTTATTATTTATTCACGTTACTTTGCAAATTAGGGTGACACCATAAAGTACTTTTATTGAATTTTTTTTATTTTTTTTATTTTTTAACTTTATACTTTTATTTGACTTGAGTTTATTTACCGTTTTTACTTTATGGCTTTTTGAAATTGTATTGCGAGTGATATTCATATGCATCTTGTGAATTTTATTTTTATTTTTTTTCCAATAAATTATTTTATGTATATGAAACAACAATTATGATGATTTTTTTTTCTTTTTTCAAAAAAAATAATTTTTATAATCTGTTATTTCTGTCTTTTTATTTTAGAAAGTACTTTTGGCGTTTAATTTATTAACTTTTTTTTTATTAAATAATACTGTTAATATTATTTATATTTATTGTATTAATATTATTATTATTATTTAAAAGGTAAAAAAAATTAATAATAATGAGATATAAATTATAAATTTATAATTCATATACTGTTTCGAACGTAGATTATATAATTTATATTAATAAATTATTTATTTAATTTGAATTAATTTTTTATATTTAAAAAAAATATTGTAGTTTGTACTCCAACAGACTTGATTGGATGTGATAAATATGCAGTAAAATTTTATATTTATTAAACTACAATATATTAGAGCCTATCTTCTGAATTACGAGCGGATGTGCTGCGACACACATCCCCGCGTAGATACTTGTATATGTAAATTAATAATTATGATAATTTATTTCACAAGCTTGACATTCAACACCGCTGAAACCCAAACGACATTAGTCAATCGACGATAATAAAGACAAAAAAACAATCATTAATCAACCACCAATAATAATACACGATAATAAAGACAAAAAAGGAAGAAAAAAAAAAGACAAGAGAGAGTAAAACAACAACACAAGACCTGTCGGAGACTAAAATTTTAACCCAGAAGCTTGCATCTTTTCTTCAGTGATTTTGTCCATCCGTTGTATCATCTCAGAAGTCAGATGATTCTTCCAATCTCCAACCTCTCCTCGCCGGAAAAATGCCTTGTACTCTTCTCCGGAGGACAAAATTCCGGTTTTGTTGACCTCCAAATTGCTCAGATTATCGAAGCTACATAGTTTCAAGATACTGTCCACCAAGCCACTGGCCTCTTCTTCTGGCGAAAATGGGCAACCCAAGAACTCAGCTAGCCTCCTCAAATGAAGTGCAGGCTCTTGTTTCAATTCTTCAAACTTCAAGAAAAGCACCCTTTCAGGTCTCTCCAAGCTCGCCTTCCAGTAGTCCAAGACATGGTCCCAGTACGGCCCTGATAGACTCACTCCTCTACAAAACTTCTCAAAAGCCTCTTCAAGAGAATTGGCACCCTTCTCTTTGAGTCTCAAATTGTTTGTGAAGTGCCAAAGTGACACAAAAGTGTCCTTGGGATTTCTGCACAAATACACAAGCTTGCAAGCTGAGTCACTCACAGATTTTGGCAAGGAAACATATGGTAAGTGACTTGAAAAGATCCTGGGAGAGGTGAGGGTGGTCAAGTCAGGAACCTGGTTTTCAATGTATAATTTGACCTCCAAGAAGGGTACAAGTTCATGAGGGTTGTTTTTGAGCAAAGGGTGGTTTTCAGGATGATCAACATAGTCCAAACGGTTCACCAAGGCAAACGTCAAAGCCTTTAACCAGGTGGTTCCTGACTTAGGATTGGTGACAAGGAGGATATCAGAATCCTGAGCTTGGAAGTGCTTTTGGCATGTTAGAACTCCATGTAACTGCCTGGTGGTGTGCCAGAAACCCTGATATTGATGAAGATGATTGGCTACCCAACCCTTCTCAATGGGAAGAGAGGATACAAAATCCTTGCGTTCTTGGGTCATATCATCTTCTTGCAAGTATTTAGGTAGAGAATCGTTAGGTGGAGTTGTTGGGACAGAACTGGAGAGTTTGACTGGCTCAACTGTGGGCATGTTGCAAAAAGCAAATTGTGTTGGATCTTACTTTGTTTTGCCGATGAATTCAGGAGAGGTCTCTGCTATTATATAACAGTCCCTCTCTTCTAAGTGTCAAAACTTTTAACTGGATAGCATTTAATATTGAATTATGTTAATGTTGTTGTAAACACTAAACACACATGGCTTTTCGTTAGAGGTGGACGTGGTTCGGTTCAGTTTGAATTGGAGTAAAATCGATAAAATTAGATAAGTAATCAGTTTTTAAAAAAGTGAACTAAATCGAGCATAGAAAATAAAGTAAACCGAATTAAACTAAACTGGTTTGGACCAATTTAGTTTGGCTCGGTTCGATTTAATTGGTTTGTACGCCAAGCGGACCATATATTACATGCTTCATTACCAACATCAATTTCCATTTAGTTATTACATGCTTCATTACCATAGCCACAATATCAATTTCCATTTAATTATATGCTTCATTACCATAGCCACAAAGTGATGATATTTACAAAGAAAAGAAAACAAAAAGGGGTCCTCAGTACTCCACTGAAACAGACATAAAGATGATCTTGGGAGGTGTGTTTTCACTAATAAAAAAGTCGAATGCAGCACGTAAAACGTGAAGGAAAAAGCCATAACACAATACAAATATAGATCTCATGTGTATATTTATAAATTGTACGTACATATGAATATAAACCTGGAGGTAAAAGAGAGAAAGGGACATGGGATCAGCAGGCATTTAATAGGAGGAAAGTACTGATCTGATCACTAGCTAGTTTTTGCCTCAGGCTAATTCTTACCTATTTAACTAGCTTATAAGCTTAGTCATATATATAGTGAAATTTAATTATTATATATAATACATTTTTAATATTCTGTCTAGGAATTTTTGCCTGTGGATTAGCAATGTGCGAAAATAATGTAGAAGCAAAGCAACGAGTATTAGTCTATTTAGGTTTTTTTTTTTAATATATATACTCGATTTGTTGGTTCGATTCATCGGTTTGGTGCTCCAAATCACAAATCGAACCAGTTCGATTGGTTTTAAAAATAACTAACCGAATTGAACTAACAAAAATTGCTAAACCAATTCGGTTTGGTTCAGCAGTTTCGTGATTCGGTTTGGTTTTATGCCTAACCCTACTTTACACACCTGGCCACCAAGCATGACACCTGGACCTAGCCTTGAAATGGCAATGTTCACACATCAAGTTGAGATAATGGGTACATACGTGATCAACTACAGATTTACAACAGTTGTTAAAAATGTGGGTGTAAAGAGTAAGTAGTCCTCTTTTTTTTTTAAGTAAATAACGCATATTTTCCCTGTAACACCCCCTGACCCGACCAGGCTGGATCGACCCAGGGAGCGTTACCGGGTTTTTAAAACTTTCTAAATTCTTTTTATTAATTGCAAAACATTTCAAATCATATCACTTTGTAATTTAAAAATGTTTGGCTAGTGAGCCCATCAAAAGTTATTTTCAAAAATTTCGGCAGAGTTCCCTCTGTTTTTCTGATTTTTTCAAAACCTATTTTTCCACAACTCAATTCAAATACAAATTCAATAACACTTCAAATCTCATTACAAGCAATTGCGCACTCTGCCATTTAGTGCGACTTTCAAATAATTTTGAAAATCAAATAATGCATAATTAATTCATTACAGTTCTTAAGAAATGGAAAACAGAATTCATAGACCAATTTAAGTACAAAACAGAATTATACAAACTTTTACAAATCTCTATATATACATGCATATCAATCAAAATACACATCAACATAAATATCTACCCCAGAAATGTGACTCTACTCCTCTATCTGCAGGGAACTCTTCTTCAGTCTTTTGCCTCTTCAGTCTCCCTGATACCTACGCGTTAGAAACAAAACTAACGCGCTAAGCATATAGCTTAGTGGGTGTACACTAAACTCAAATATGAAAATCATAAATAACTTTTAATAAGAAACATATCACAATATATATATTTTAATTCTAATCATTTACAAATCAATTTAACTTCAAAATCAAATCATAAAGCAGTTATAATCACTTTAACTTCAAGAATAAGATCAATATGTAACATTGATGAATAAAGTTACTTAATTCACTTTTTAATTCACTTCACATCTGGCCCGCTAGAATACTCAACATAACTAGGACTGGAATATGGGTCGTTCGACCACAGTGACTGTCGATCGAACATAACTCCCACCCTAGGACGAATCCTAAGAGTGGTACGTATCTCCCTACTCTAGGACCGAGGGTACGGAACCTAGAGAGGTACATAACTCCCTATCCCAGGAACGAATCCTTAGGAAGGTACGTGTCTCCCTACCCCAGGACGAATCCGTGAGGAGGTACGTGTCTCCCTGCCCCTGGACGAATCCATGAAGAGGTACATAATAGTCATCAATCGCATATCAATATCGGTGCAGTACTGCTCACTGAACCCAGCTGGTATACCAACCTCCTATATCCATTTCTATGTCTAAGTATTCTAGGGCCGTTTCGATAAACTATTTTCAAACGTTCACTGTATTTACAAATCAACGGAAACATACGATTTAAACAACGTAGATTTTTATGGAAAATAAACAATATTCATCAAATAATCGAAAACAAGTAATTTCCACGAATTCGAAGTAATGAAAAGACGATCAATAGTAAAATCATTCAACGAAAATAAAATCCACAGATAAAAATGCAAATCTTCGAATAAATCTCATATTCAAACTAAAAATACTTAATGCTTTTTGTAAAGAGTTCGAAAATGAAGGTACACCAACCTGGATACCGTTTTTCTTTCGACTATCGCGGTTCTAGGTTTCTTTTCCTTTCCCTTTCTCTTTCTCCTACACTTCCTTTTCTCTTTCCTTCTTCTTTTCTTCTTCTTTTTCTTCCTCTTCTTCTTTCTTTCTTTCTTTCTTTCTTTCTTCTTCTTCTTCTTTCTCTTTTTTTTTTCTCGGTCTCTCACTCTCTCTTCTCTCTGTTCTGTGTTTTGTGGCTTCTGCGAGAAGCCAAAATTTTTTTTATATTTTTCGGTCGTCGCGACCTGTGGTCGCGCCACCAGGTCGCGGTACTCACTGGAGCGTTTCCACCGCCTTCATCGCGAGCACACCTTGCGGTACCATAGTTACGCTGGTAGTCGCGTTGCTCACTGCCAGAATTTGACATTTTAATCGCGAGCAGTTCATCGCGATCTGTGGTCGCAGTGACTGGTCGCGATGCTCACTGCCAGAAATCACATTTTTTACCGTGAGCAGGTCATCGCGATCTGTGGTCGCGGTGACCAGGTCGCGATGCTCACTGCCTCGGTTTTTAATTTTTCATACATCATTTCTGGATCGTTCCATCTGATCCACCTGGAAATCATAAAAATAAACATACTTTTAATTATATTTACACCCCCTCCAATCACAAAATTTATATTCATATATTCAAAAGTATTTATCCGAAATCCGGGATGTTACATTCCCTAAAATTTGTTCAATTACGGACGGAGTCAACTTTTGAATTTATTGATAAAAACCTTCCCTCTTTTGGGTTTGCTTAATTACAGGCGGAGTCAACTTTTAGTCAACTTTTCATATTTTTGATAAAAACACAAATTTTACTAAGGGCAGGGGAGGTGTTTGTTAATAAATAATAAAGTTGACTCTACTTGTAGTTAGCAAAACTTTAGGGGAGATCCATACAATTAGCTTTTTTTTTTAATATAAAGACTAAATGTTAAATAGGCTTGAATTTTCTGAACACAAATCGGGACTGAAATCTGAATGATATATTTATTTTTTTCTTCCAACGACTCAATAAAAATGTTGATCGTTTATTTTTTTAGGATAAAAACACTGAACTGAACCAACAAAAATTGCTAAATCGGTTAAAATCCAACCGATTCGATTTGGTTCAACAGTTTGGTGATTCGGTTCGGTTTCATGGCCACCCCTACTTTACACACCTAGCCACCAAGCATGACACATGGACCTAGCCTTGAAATGGCAATGTTCACGCGTCAAGTTGAGATCATGGGTACATACGTGATCAACTACAGTTTTACAATAGTTGTTAAAAATGTGGGTGTAATGAGTAAGGACTTCTCCTTTTTTCTTTTTCTTTTTTAAAAGTAAATAACGCATATCTCCCTTAAAATTTACTCAATTATAAGCAGTCAACTTTTAAATTTATTAATAAAAATCTTTTTTCTTTTGGGTTTGCTTAATTACAGGCGGAGTCAACTTTTAACTAACTCTTCATGTTTTTTACAAAGATATCAAATTTTACTAAGGGCAGGGGAGGTGTTTGTCAATAAATAATAAAATTGACTCTGCTTATAGTTAGCAAAACCTTAGGGGAGGTCCATGCAATTATCTTCTTTTTTTTAATATAAAGACTAAATGTTAAATTGGCTTAAATTTTCTGAACACAAATTGGGACTGAAATCTGAATGATATATTTATTTTTTTTCCTTCCAACGACTCAATAAAAATGTTGATCGTTTATTTTTTTAAGATAAAAACATCAAAACATTAATAACTTTACGTTTTCATTCTTATAACTACTAATTATTATTTACTTTTATTTCAAATTATATAGACAGTTAAAAAAAATAATTTAATAGATCAAAGACCAAAATTATCTAAATATTAATAATATTTCATAAATTAATTTTTTTTAATGATAATAGTAAATAACTTAGATAATCTCCAATGCTATTATGCATTTGAGTAAGATTTTTTAACACATAGGATGGATAAATAATTAGGTAAAAAAATGATCTCCAATACAATTATATTACCTAAATATAGAGCTGATATGACAAAAAAATAATTTAAAAGATGATGGAGATGAATTTCTCTATGCAGGTGAATTTCTCTATCCGAAAGCTCTCCTAGAAATTTTAAACATTTTCACTATTTTCTACAAAAATAATTACATTAGAGATAATTATTGTGATAATTAGAAAAGAGAGTGTGAGACAAGTGTTTTGTGGTAATTGGCGTGAATCTGTATTTTTTTTTTTTAGATAATTACATTATAGATTCAAGATTGGAGTATGTATAAATTGATTTTTTTGCCAAAGTGGATCCACATTCAATAGAAATGTTGATGCCTCCATAGTTAGAAAGTAAAAAAATACATAATAGCATTGGAGATGCTCTTATTATTTTATTTAATAATATTTTAGAAAAATGTTAAATCCATGTAATTTACAATTACTAATGTATTCTTTAATTTATAAAGTATATGGAGTTTATTCTTCTACAAGAAAAAACAATCCTTAGGTTTATCAGCAAAAATCTCATCTGCTGTTAGTCATGACGGTGTAAAAGATCAAAATACCCTTAAAATAATATATAAAATTCTAAAAATTTATTAAAGAAAAAAGAAAAAATAGTTAAGATCTCCATGTCCATCTCAACTTTTTTTATTTTTTTTATTTATGATTTGATGAATTTTAATAATAAATATATTATTTTGAAGGCATTTTGATTTTTTTATAATTAAAACTGGTCAACTAATGGAATTTGACTAAGAGTAGAGATGGTCTTTACTAACAAACTCAAAGGTTATTTTTGCTTGTAAAAAAGCAAACCTCAAGAAATTTGGGTGTTACTTACTCTAAAAGTAATATACAAAACAACCAATTTACTATCGACATATGATGATTGATAACTTTTAGGATTATATGACGAAGGTAAAATTGAAAATATATTACTTTTAGGAGGATATTTATGGAAGAAAATATTCTAACATTTTATTTTAAATTTTTTTTTAGTTATCTGACCACTTAAAAAAATAAATAAAAATAACTTAATGAGTTCAATTCAAACTCGTTAATTGTTAAGTGAAAAAAATAAAGTATGGAAAAAATATAATTTTTTTTATATATAAAAATAGAAGTCAACCATACTTTTTTATAGAAAGTTAGAAAAAAAAATTATCGAGTTAATAATATAAAAATAAATAAATTCATAAAATTTGTGGCAAATTCTTTATTTTTGTTTTTTGTCCAAACATTAACACTATACAATTTTAAAAAATTAATTATTAATCCAAAAACTAGGATTATGTTTGGTACGAGAGGTTAAATTAGATTATTTTATAGTATTAAATAAGATTAAAAAATATATAATCGAAATTAGATTGAATCAAATTAAAATAATATTATTTTTTTTATTTGGTAAAATAAGGGACTGGATAAATTAATGGTGTGCTCTATTTGGTGTAATAGGAACAGATTAAATATAATAATATTTTATAATTAAATGACAAATATTTAATTTTTTGGATGAACTAAATATTTTAATTTATATATTATAAGATTAAAATATCCAGCATATTTTAAATAAAATTATAGTATTATACAATTTTAAATATTTTTAAATTTAATAAATTATTAATTAACAAAATAATAATAATGCCGCCCAAGTGGGATTATGGTGACCTGTCACCCATAATTTTCTATTTATCACTCTTAGAGGTTGTTTATTTTTTTTATCTAAATATTGACTAAGTTTGAATTTTTTTAAAAATTAAATAAATACTTAAATCTGAATAACATGTTTTTTTTTTTCCTTTTAACTACTGAATAAAATGTTGATTATTTAGTTTTTTAAGATAAAAATATAAATTTAAAAATATATTAATATAAAATAATAATTATAAAAAAATATATTATAATTATAATTAAATAATTAAATATTAAGTGAGAAGTCAAGATTTTTAACTTTTTATTTTAAATTATTTAATTACTTTAAAAAACTAAACAAAAATAACTTGATATATCTAATTCAAACTCATTAAATTATAAGTAATAAAAACAAACACCCCTTACCAAATTTCCCAATAATTGCATTTGCACCCACAAAAAAAAATTCCCATTAAAAAATAGAGCTAATTGTATCGACATCCTATGAGGTTTTGCTAACTACAAGCGAAGTCAACTTTATCGTTTATTGACAAATATTTTTTCTGTCCTTAGTAAAATTTAGTAAAATTTGGACAAACACCTCTCCTTTTCAGGGGAGGTCTTTGTTAAAAAATCTAAAAGTTGACTAACGGGAGGGGAAGTCTTTATTAATAAATCTAAAAATTAACTCCAACTATAATTGAACGAATCTCAGAAAATGTAAATATTATTTACTCTAAAAAAATAAGAGAAAACGAAAAGACAAAATCTTTAATATCTATGAAGTATAAAGATCTAAGAGAGACGTAATAATAATAATAAAAACAAAAGAAGACAAAAACAGAAGGGAAAGGAGTCAAGGAGAAATATTTATTGTGTATTATCTCAGTTTAATAAACGTGCCAATAATTGAAAATCTATTGAAAGGTCACTAATGATTGTTTAGTATAATTAGTTCTTAGTGCTTCCCACCTGCTATTGCTTTTTTTTTTTTTTTTTTTAACCTACGAGATGGTCCCATATATATATATATATATATATATATATATATATAATTAATTCTCACTTAATTTATAAAATCACTAAAAATCTGATAACAGATGAACTTCACTAATATAAAAAGTTGTATCTGTTGAGAGTTGAATTTAGATATTAATAAAATGATTCGCTTTCTTTCTGATGTGTGGTATCTAATTATATGTGATGGATGCTATTGTATTTTTTTTTTTTTTTAAAAAAAAAAAAAATTTCATTCACCACTAAGGAACAAAAAGAAAATACAAGGTGAAAGGTACCATTATCATTTATTGAAGAAGTTGGTTTGCTGAATATATGTTTCTTTTTGTAATTTTGTGAACTCTTGGCCCAGATCAAATAATTAAAGTTTCACTTAATTTCTTAATTTGATTTTCATCGTCAACGGTGGCCACCTGATAGAATCAACCGTTTGGTATCCAAACTAAGGTGTCAATTCAATTGTATTACAAAATATATCACACCAGTAGTTCTGAGGCGCGTAGTCAAAGGTTTTATTTGCACCCATTCAGAAAAAGTTTGCTATTGGGTTTGTGTACAAATTATCTCTGGAATCCAACAAAACAAAATATTTGCACTTAGAAACAATGAAATATTCTACAAGATCACTTGTTTTGGTAGTTAAAGGCCTTAAAATTCTCTAAGATACCAAGATTCAAATCCTTATATGTACATATAAATATATTTTTCTACCATTAACCATAAAAATATAATTGTGTGGGTAGACCTCTCCCCAATATTGGGAGTAGACCCCTTCCGTTATTAAGAATAGTTGTCTGGGTCGTTAATCCCAGTAGTTATCATCTCCCATTGCTGGGAGTAGTTGTTCGAACCGTACTTATAAAATTTAATCTCAGTTGATCTCAATAGTCCTCTAACCCGTAAAGGTGTTAATTTAAAAAAAAAATAGTGAAATATTCCTACAAACACACTTTTTAGAAACTATGGTTGCTTTGTACATTAATTTTAACCCTATACTTTCTATAAATAAAAAAGAACACACTTATTATTTTAAACTACATGATTTAATATTTTTATAAAATAATAATTTATTTACTATTGTCAATAAAAGATACACTTGTAATAAAGTGGTTAGTGCACCTCTCTTCCACCTCAGTAGTGAGGGGTTCAATTCTCACCATGCACATATCATCATGTGCGGATAATTTTCTCCCCTTATTGTGAGAGTAGATGTCACCCGTTATGAGAGTAGATATCTGGACCGCACGTTTAGTGATTAATCTTGATAGGTCCCGACAATTATTAATGTTGTACTTATACTCCTTTAAAAATATATATATACTCTTTATGAAATATTATCAATATTTTGATAATTTTGGTGTAAGATCTATTAAATTATTTATTTTAGCTGTCTATAAAATTTTAAATAAAAGTAAATAAAAATTAATAATTATAAGAATAAAAATGTAAAATTATTTATTTCTTAAAAAAAAACAATAAATACTTTTACTCCATCTTTAGACAAAAAGTAAAAAAATAAACATATAATTCATATATCAAGTTTAAATCTATATTCAGTTTTTTAAATAAATTCAGCCTTATTTAAATTTTGAATAAATAAAACAATCTATCTCTAAATGTTGTTCCGCATGTGAGAAGGGAGTTAATTTTCCGTTATCCTTTGTTTTTTTTTTTAATAATTATAATTAATTTAAAATTCAGAGACAAAAATACGACTCGAATTCACAATCTCAAAAGTGTAAATGTGAGAGGCAAACCACTGGACTAACCTCATCTTGTCACGTATGCTAAAAATGTGAATGTAAATGTTAACATTAACTTAAAAAAATGAAATTTTCTTATAAAAAACTCTCATATTTAGCTTTTCAAAATACAATAAAGTCTACATAAATATATTAAAAGAACAAATACAAAAAAAAATTATTAAATTTTTGTATCGTTAGAAGGACCCATGAAATTTAATATGATGCAGCAAGACAATGACAATTGATTCAAGTGATGGCAAGTTAGTACTGATTCAATTAAAACTGAGATGTAAAAAAATAAAATGAAATTATTTCTGCCCTGCAAGACCAGGCTGGGCACACCAACATTACCAGCTGTCATTAAATACATGTATTGATTTTATTTCAGATGCACATCTGCACTGCAATCTCTCAAGTCTAACAGTCTGGCACCATTTCTTTCAAAATAATAATTGAAAAAAAACATTAAAAACATTAGTGTACACCTGGGATAAACTAGCAAGCCAAATACAAAATTCCAGTATGAAATTTCTTCACTCAAGATGTTATACGTAGAATTTTATAATTTTTCATCAACATTCTGTATGAAGCTTTGATGCCTCCTAAAGGAAACTGTACATGATCTCTCCAGAATAAGTACGAAAAATATATTGCCCGTCCCCAGGTTTTGCAAAGTATTCCAACTATGTTAGCACAATGAAAACATTTAACCTTTCACTAGGCAAATGGACTCCTTACAGTGTCACAAAATCCTTCTCTTTTATGCAAGACAATCTCCCATAAGTGTTTCTGGAAAACACCTACACTCGAGAAAACTATTATGTCAAATTTATGAGGCAGCAACAAAAATAATAATAATAATAATAATAAGAGGAAAGGGTATAAAATAATTATAATAACTAAAAGCAGGAATTACTTCATAATTAAGAGTCAGGCAACCCCAACAGGAACGAACTTGGATCACTGGATCCAAGCTGTGTATACTCTGATCCTCTCACATGGACTCTAAAGCAAGCTGCAAAAAGAACTCAATCAACTATCAAGGCATCCAGCAGAAATAGTATTTACAAATTATCAGGGAGAACTTTATTCAATTCAAGTATTAAAGAATAAAACTAGTATATCCGAACATTAAACTTTATTTTTTTTTTTTAACTCAATCAACTTCTCCACACCAGTTGATTGCATGTGTTCCAACTCTTTCAAGAAATTTGATATATATTTATTCTTCATTCTTCACAATTCTACTCGTGAGACAAGTTATAATTTATATACCAAATCCAAAAGCATTCTCCAAGCAGAACTACAGAATTATGTTCCTTTAATGTGGTATTATCTAAGACATTGAGGACAATATCATCATGTTGGGTCCTGATGTGTGTATGAAACCATAATACTACCAATTATTTATCATCCCTGCATTCCAAGGTGCTTCAACAGAATGAAGTTAGCAGATGGAATTGACTGACATGAACTTACAAGGACTCATACCCCTAAAAGCAAATAACAAGATCAAGATCATCTCCCGTACAAGAAAATTTTATGTGCCCATGGGCAATGATGTATACATGGTGCTCAAGTTCAATTTCACAATTTCCAAATTGTTTGAATTCCTTTCCCAATCCTGTGCACTGTTCATAAAAAAATAATGAATCTGGATGATATTTTAAGTTAATTAGTTGTTTTTTTCATTCAGTTAATGTCTTATAATAAGAATAATGTAAAAGCTTCAGATAAAGCACACACGGTCATGAAAATAACTTTGGGTGTGGAAACAACCAAAAGATTACCATTCTCTATTTTAACCACGCTTTGGAGCATTGTATCCATCTTCATCTTCATGTCAGAACTATCATCCATAAGTGGGAAAAGAAGGGTCAGCTCTCGATAGATATCACGTACAAACCTGCATATCTTCTCAGCAAATTCAAATTCACCATCAGATATTCGACCTATTGCTAACCGCATCAGCTCTCCTGTCAAGTCTGCAAGCTGTACAAAGAAAAGTAAGCACCTCTTGCAATAAAAACACAGATAAAACAAGGAACCGTAACGAATTGTGAGTGTCCATGTCTAATCATTTTATATTTGTCTATGTAATCCTCTTACTCAAGCTTTTGACTGTCAACCATCTAATTCTGTAAGTCAAACAATACAATGAAGTAATTGGATCAATTAGATTATCATGATTTGAAATTTGTGTATATCTACAAAAAAAATCCACCCTATGTGCATGTGTGGTGATATGCAATTGATGCCCGTTTCCTTTTCCCAAACTTAAATCGTCTTGGAAAATTCAATTTCAACTCTCTCAGAATTCCTTTAACTCATTTTTTTTTTTTTAATTCTCTCTTCCTTTCCCTCTTAATCAGTCGTTTGTTTCATTTTACATACAAAGAATAGTACAAAGTTAGGCAATTACCCCCAAGAGATAGTCGAGGACATTGACTTGCAAAGGCTCGAGAGATGGATTGTTGAGCGGTAGCAAAGTGGCATTTATCTCTTCAAGATTCAAGAGAGTACCAGTTCTGCAGAATTTACAGAATGTTGCGGCTTCTACATATTCTTGCACCTACAAAGATGCAATGATAAATGGGTCAACTGAGCCACATATGCTTCTAGTCTTAAAAGAGTAAGGAGACTGAGATTTCACCCCAGGAGAGTACGCTCGCCTTAGCTTCCATAAATCAGTCCCTTGCAGTTCTTTCACCAATTGTGAGATATACTGATCTGTCACTGCTGCTAAATCCTTTTCTGCCTTTTCCAGAACTGCCTCTTTGTTGTGTCTACTTATTCTGTATAACAATGAAGTCAAAACTCCAGTATTTCAGTTCTTACTAGCTAAATCAAGGAGACAAATCAACTCATCTCGTATAATAAGCAAACATCGTGGCAAGGAAAAATATACAGAAATAATGCAAGCAAAACAATGTATTTTCATTTGCATAAAACCATAAATAAGTTCAAGAATTTAATGAGAAATTGCACAGAAGGACCTTAGCAAAAAAATAAGCAGCAGAGAAGAAACATACTAACAAGAAGAAGAAAAAAGTAAAATGGAGCTATTTACCTGTGCACCTGAAATATGACTTTTTTGCTGTTACTGGTGATATCACGACTTGCTTTTATCACTCTCTCCCGTTTGTCATTCTATAAGAAAAAAGAATTCTATGAGCAATTACATAAAAGCAAGTTGCTAAATTAATGCGAAGACATGCAAATGTTTAGGTGCCCTTCATTCATGACTGGAATCAAAAACTCTGCAGAACATTACAACTTATTCATAACCATTAATAAATTTGATTCCCTCCATCTTATGAATAACATACTGCATGATTCCCTAGCTACACTGTAAAAATAAACACCTTATCCCAGTATTTACGATAATCTTTCCCCCAACAAGTTCCCTGCAAACCCTAATTAAAGATTTCAGCTCAACCAATAAAATCAGAATTTAATACTTACAACTAGTATTTTCTGTTTATACGAGTCTTAACTATTCATCTTTTTATAGAGTCGTATCAGTAGTGTCTGACTACTTGTATTTGCAGATGAGTATTGTCTTACTTTCTAATCCAATTTCATATATTACTGTGGCATCAAGTTAAGTCTGTGCTGAATTATCTCCTTGACAGCATTAGCTATAAATTTGTTTGAATTATAGAACAGCAAACAAAATATTTTTTATTTTTTATCTTAGATTGGCCAAGTGATTGATTAGACAGCCATCCTGCTACCTCCAGTCAGGTGATTTTCGAGGTTATCCCCAGAAACTAGAACCTCAATTTGTTTCACCACGTTTACATGCCTAGGCTACATTAGTATGCAATCTATTCACCTACAAAATTCAGGTGGCAATCTGCTCAACCATCAAATCAAAGCAGCATTTCCTGGATGTACTACAATTCACCATTTACAGATTGAGAGCAACTCAACAATATGCAGCACTATCAACAGAGAGCAACCTTAAGTGCAGTGCCAAGATTTTTCTGTGTTTAGAGCTTCTTTTGTTGGGAAGAACATAGAGGGCTGTCAAAATTCAATATTTGCGAGAGAGGGTTCCTTGGGCAGGGAGCTAGCCCCGTGCTCGAGGGTATACTGCTAGACAGATAGGGAACTATCTAGTAGTTGACATTTTAAATTTCTTTTTTAAAAGGTAATATAAATTAATAATAATATGATCATCTAAGCTTTCAAAACAGCTGACAGCTTATTTTTCAGAAATAACTATATCTAGTTTATATTCACTATAAAAAAATGACAAAAAGTCCTCGCTTCATAAGTGAGCAGTTCTTCATTCACAGAATCAGTATTCGTGTAGGGTCCACCCCTTACAGATTGCGCATGTGCCTCTTTGAACAGTTAGTAATAACCTGCCTTGTTGCTCACGGGAAATTCAATGTTCTCGTCACAGAAAGTCCGTAAAGCAGTGCAGCGAAGCACGTAGTTGAGTTCCTACTGAGCCACTAGCTACCGAATGCCAACAACTAACTAACCAGCTACCCAGCTACTTGGACAACATCCCTCAGTAAATCGATTCCATTGATTAGGTATTAACCTGCCAAAGATTGAGCTCAAGTCGAGAGAAAAAGAAATCAGGGTGCGACATAAAAGACGGAATTATACATTGTGAGCATAGTCATTTTCTCACGCTTCAGGTGGACAAGGGAGTCCTGAAGAGACTTCCCAAAGATCAATGGTGGGGCTGATACTTATATTCCTGGGGCTCGGATGGCTGGAAGGTAAGCTTCCGCTGTTCAAGCTCGGAGTTGTTCAAGCCACCGGGAAGCTCACGAGGGACATTCTCTTCCTTAGCGGGATGGCAAAGTGAAATAGCAGGACCCAACTATAAAGTAATTTCCATTTGTTTTTCGGGATTCAAGATTTTCTGTCCTTTTTATGATATTAGTAAAGCGCCAACGAACCTTGCATTAAACAAAAATGTAGCTCGATCCTTCCAGATGATAGATGGATGATCAGAAGAAGAGATAAGACCGGGCAGGTGCATTTTTTCCAAATACGACTCCAAGATAGATGGGATGGGATTACCAGACTGTTGTATATATATAGTCCTTATCTAATAAGTAATGTCCTAATTTTATATAATACAGACCTTCAAATCTTTGCCAGCAAATGCATCTAACGGAAGAGAGTTGTTTGTCTTTTGTGTTCGACACAGAACAAACCCTGTCATGACTTAAAAAAATCATGACGATACTGACCCCAATTTATAGACACATATTCGAATCTTTTCCTCAATACAAGGTTCAGACTGCACCACTGTCAACAACCTAATGGCTCAAACTATTCTGCAACCGTTAGCTGACGTCTCATCTCTTTATGTTACTTGCCAAATACTCCATCCAGGCCAAGATTAAAAAAATTCATCTTAAACCTTATATAACTCATCATCCACATAAACTACAAGCATCCACCTTGACACCCAACCCTTGCCCATTAGCATAACACTGTAAACCACTATCAAAATAACAAAGCCAGAATTTCAATTTGGAGGGCCAAACTATAGAATGATAATTTTGGATGGGGCATTTCAAAAAAATTTCAATTAGTAATAGAGAGCAAAAGGAAATTTTTGAAGAGGTTGCAGGGGCCATGACTGTGCAGTGCTCTTAGTAAGCTTTAAGCTTCGCCTGACTATCAAATCCTTGTTTCACGGTACAACATCAACAAAAGGCAACAAAAATTTACAACATATCATAAAATTGCATATTTTCCATCTCACCCAAGTTAATTCAACTTGTTGAATAACCAAAAGAAAAAGATGGTACACCTGACCAAAATCATCACTTCGGCATAAACTATACTAGGAACCTCCCTAACAAGGTTTACTATAATTGCTTCAGTGAGAGATGGGTCTGGTGGCATTGGCATACTTTACCCTTAGCCCATAGTCCTTCAAGAAAAGTCAATTCAAATTTTGTGACTACTGACTTCCATCTTCACCCCCACATCACAATGCCAACACCACCCACATGAAATTTGACCATACCAGCACCAGAATTGTCAACAACACTGTCACTACAGCAGAAGAAACGTTCACTTGCAACAGTCTGCTATCATTACAACAACATTGCTACTAAGCCCCACAATTCACTCCAGCTAACTAAGACTAATTGAGACCAATTTATTTTGTGATGACATTATGCTAACTCTTACATCACATGCCATTTTTACCATTTCTAAGAAAAAAGTGAATGTTTTTATCTGCACATATAAATTATGTAAGACTCCGCCCATTCTACCAACTTTGAAGGTGCGGGAACAAAATAAGCAGCGCCGGTCAAGCAAAGGCAGAAGATAAGTGCTAACTGGCATACAGTCCACATTATAAGTATAAAAATATTTTTTTTTTAAAAAAAGGGAAATGTAAGATGAGAAATAATACGAAGTGGTTGAGGTAGTCAGCGTAATTAGCAAAAGCGTCCTTCATGGTCATGGTCGTGGAGGAAGATTCGGTGTTCATTGTCCTCGCTCTTTTAGCTGAACTCTGCAGCGCTGTCCCTGCAACTTTAGTGTCGTAGATTGATTCAATAGTCAGTGATTTGAGTGCATTCAATTAGGGACTCAGCTAGGGTTCGGATGGATAGATATAATAATAAGATAATATAAGATAAAGAGAAGAAATGGAGTTGATGAGTTAAATTTGACTTACGTTGATGGAGGAGGTGGGGTTTGGGTTTGGAAGCCATGGGTAAGGCCGAAATCCTTGTCAATATTGATGCGTACATCTGTCTCCCTTATTTTGCTATTTTCAATTTTCACACCTACTTTCTTTAATTTACTAGTAATCCTCTACATTAAATCATTCCAAAATTATTAATCGGGTGTATTTAGTGGTGGCAAACGGATTGGATTCGAATTATCGAATCCGTATTTTTCGAATTTTTGGGATTCGGATTGGACTTTAGCCAAAAATATTTGGATCGATTTTTTTGAAAAAAAAAATTCAATTCCAATAGATATTGCGGATCGAATTAGAATTTTTTTTAGGGACCGAATTCAAATTCGGATTACCTTACATTAATATTTAATTACGTTATTTTATCCATTAACTTTGATTAAAATTTATCCACTTGACATAATTAATCAAATAAATAAAATTCTATAGTTGAATATAAATACTTATTTAACTACACAAAAGCATCAAACTTTCACTTCACTTCAAACATTTCTTTTTATTCTTTTATTCAATTTAGATTATTTTTTTATATGATTTTGAATTTTTTACAGATTCGGACAATTTTGTAATTTAGATTTATCCGAATCTGCACAATAATTTTACATTCTTATATTTAAAAATTGGATTCGAACACAATTGGATTCAGATTTTTTTATTCGATTTTTTTAATCGAATTAGGACTTGGATACAGCTGGACAATCTGAATCCGTTTGCCACTACTAGATGTATTCAATATTGAAATCTGGATGTATTCATTCCAAACTTATAAAGAGTTCATCAAAATCTGAGTGTATTCAATCAGACTTTTAAAGTGTCCATCAAAATCTGAGCGTATTCAATCCAGATATTTTAAAAATCTATCAAAATCTAGATGTATTCAAAAAGTCATTAACTTTGTATTTTTTTTAAGTGATGGAATTTGATGAATTTTAAAAGAAAAAATAAAAATAAAAAGTTACATCACAAATCTTACCTTATTCCCATAGAATTTAGTGAATTTTCAAATTATTATTAAATAAATACTATTTTTTTTTCAAGAAAAACCATTAAAAATCTATTCAAATCCATATAAATATGTGAAAAAATCCAACAAACTCTATATAAAATTCTTATAAAGTATACATGTAGTCTATGAAATCTGTGAACTTTACCAAAACCTATCACTTAAAAGAAAGGCAAAATTTATTTTGGTCTCTATCTTTTCTTGAATTATTACTTTTTGATCGCTATTTCTTTTTTTGGTTCGCACGGTCCTAACTTTTTAAAAAATCTATCATTTTAGTCCTTCTGACCAAATTTTTTACAGTCGAGCATGATATAATATGCAGATTGATCATTTGCACTTAACTTTAAATGATTAAGTTAAAAATACGATTTGACCCTTTTATTTTTTAAAATTCAACAAATTAACTTCAACTTGTACATCCAATAAGAATATAACATGTGTAAACAAAAAAAAATTACAAAATACACAAATTTATAAGAAAAGTACTTAAGTATTAAAA
Source organism: Xanthoceras sorbifolium (assembly GCA_003430845.1). Classification (NCBI taxonomy): domain Eukaryota; kingdom Viridiplantae; phylum Streptophyta; class Magnoliopsida; order Sapindales; family Sapindaceae; genus Xanthoceras; species Xanthoceras sorbifolium. The sequence goes on along the minus strand of CM010621.1, from coordinate 2,595,318 downwards.
ATAAATATATTAATTAATTAAAACCAAAATTAAAAATATTTAAAAATAAAAAAAATCAGTACAATAATAACTAATTTATGATAATTCAACGATTCAAAATAACACTTTAAATTAATATTAAAATATAAAAAACAATTTTTATATGAAAATAAATTATAATTAATTAAAAATAAAATAAATTACTAAAGTAATAAAAAAATTTAAACAAATATTTTTTTTGAAAATATGAGGAGAGGAGGCATTATTATTTATTAAAATAAAATAAATTATTAAAAGTAATTTTTAATTATTTTTAAAAATTATTTTTTTTATATTTTTTCAGTTGTTATTATTTTATTTTTAGAATTTAATTTTTATTTTATTTTTTAACCTTAATTTTTATTTTTGCATCTAACAACTGAAATACTTCTAACACCATTAAATTTTATTAACTGTTGACTAATAAAATAACTAAATTGATATATTTTTAAAATATTAGGAACCACGCGAGCTAAAAAAGAAAATACGGTTAAAAATAAATAATTTATAAAAAGTTAGGGACCAAAATAGTTTTTGACTTGAAAAAATCCATCAAACTCCAATACGTTGAATACACCCTAAATAAACTTTTCTGTTTATTATTTATTTTATTCACTATAAAAATTCTTAGTAAATAACAAAAAGAAATTAACGAGCGGCATATATATTACTTTTGAATTTCACAACATTTTCAACAACATTAATTAATAGTTGTTTGCTCAAGTAGATTATTTCTTTAGCATATATAACGATCAACAATAATATCAAACTAAGGAAAGGCAACCTTACCGGCGGATGGGGATATTCGTAGTTATCCACACCCAATCATATATGGATATTAAAACTTATACCCGTAGAGGGTACAAATAGGGTAAAGATGTTACATTCATATTCATATTGTACTCATATATCCGTTAAAATTACATTTTTATTTATTTTTTCAAATGTCTATTGCAAGCATGAATGGTTTGATTGATTTTTTTTTTATACTTAATTCATTCATGAATCATACTTCAAAATAAAATATCATTTTCATGATGGAATAGAATTCATGAACTTCATTGGAAAATGATTCCTTTCATGATTGAATATAATTTATGAACTTCATTAGAAAATGATTCCTTTGAAAAGAATTTCATTTATATGTTTAATCTAAAATGATCGTTGATGTTTTTTTCTTATCTTATAACAATGAGGAGAATCATAAGAAATTGATTGAGTCTAATATGCATTATTTGAGGGGAGCTCATGCATTTATATGTGTTATGAACTTTGACCACTTGATATTATAAATTAAGTGACTTTGACATGATTGAGTTTTCATATGCATATTTTGAAGGAGAGTTGGACGAGATGTTCATATGTAGACTTGGTGTCACCCATGTGGCAATCCTCTGAAAGCCATCGTGGCTCCATCCTCCACATCAGCGTGTCAAGAATTATATTGCATGAGAAATTATGTATTTATTACAATTGTGTACTTGTCATTTATATCTATGATACCCGCATTAAATGTTGTTTAGTAATCGTATTTAATACTAATTAGACAATGCCTCAATCTGTCCTCTCTCAGTATAGAGGGCTAAAAGATCTCTCGGTATATGTATCAACAAAGAGATTACTTTTTCCATTCTCATTTTGTAGACGAGAGGTTGGTCGGTCATAAAAAACCTTTAGGGGTTTCGATAGCCTCCGAGAGAACACATTTTTATGTAGGCTCAATGGGTTTTTTCCTTTGTTACACCTTACTGATCTGGCATGTCAAACGAGAACAACCTACAACAAAGTTCATTAGATATGTGTGTGTAATATTGGCAAATGTCATGATATGTTATTACAACTTGCTCAATTATAACATATATTATCTCAATTAGTGCGCAATCGGATGTGAATGAATATTTTTTTATTTTTCAAATATTATGTAATTTAGAATAGAAGGTATGGATCACGACGATGCTATGACGTAATGGTTATCATGTTAGTCTTGGCGTCCTTTAAAAAGAGTTTCTTTAAATATATTCCTTAAGAGTAGAATTTTTAAAAGTAGAGTTTATACAAATAAAATCTTTAAAGAAAAAATATTAGTCGTTTGATTGTCAATTAAAAAAACTCTTTAAAATGATATGATTATAAAAAAAGATATAATTTAAAGTAAAAAAGTATTGTAAAATTAATAAAATATAAAAAAATTATATTAGATATTTGGGGTATATATATGTATAATTGCACAAAAATCTAAGAATAATTGATAATAACAATAACTCCTCTTTGACCGGTTGACTAACCGTTGACCACAGTTAGTCACTAACAGTCAAAGGGATAAAATTGTCTTTTTAAAAATTTTAAAAAAAAATCTGAAAAAAATGAGAAGAAGAAAGAAGAGGAAGAACTTAACAAAAATTCTGAAAAAAAAAAAGAAAAGAAAAGAAGAAGAAAGAAGGGGAAGCAAAAAAAAAATTATGGAAAAAAAGAAAAAAAAAGAAGAAGGGAAGAATCAAAAAAATTTTTTTGGAAAAATAAGAAGAAGAAGAAGAAGAAGAAGAAGAAGAGGAAGAAGAAAGAAGAGGAAGAACAAAAATAAAAAAAATCTGAAAAAAAGAAAAAGAAAAGAAGAATAAAGAAATCTGAAAAAAAAAGTCAAGAAAAAGAAAGAAGAAAAACAACAAAAAAAAAATCTAAAAAAAAAGAAAAGAAGAGAAAGAACAAAAAAAAAAAAATTAAGAGAAGAAGAAGAATTCTAAAAAAAAAAATTTAGAAGAAGAAGAAAAAGATGGAGAAAAAGGGAAAAAAATAATGAAGAAAGAAATTAAAAAAAGAAAAAAAAATTGGAAAAAGAAGAAGCAGATCTGATGAACAAAAAAATTTGAAATTTTTTTTTTTTGCCAATGTACAATATGAGGATGAAAATATTTTTATCTAATCTAATGGACCAGATCTCATCTGATATATTTTTTTAAATTTTTTTTTTCTAAAAAGACGATTTTACTCTTTTGATCGTTAATGACTAATTATGTTCAACGGTTAGTGAACTGGTCAAAGAGAAATTATTGTTATTATCAATTATTCTCAAATTTTTATGTAATTGTATATGTGTGGAAAATTATTGTTGTTATCAATTATTCTCAAATTTTTATGTAAATTTTTGTGTAAGTGTGCGCGCGCGTGTTTTGTGTAATTGTGTAATTATGTGTGTGTGGGTTTGGCGGGGGCCGGGGGTTGGGGCGGGCAAAAGCTCTACAAGTGGTAACCGAGCCGCATAAAAAGAAATTTAAAAAAAAAAAAAAGTATAAAGTTATACAGGAATGGTCTCGAGTTCGATCCTAGGCACCCATAGATTTGTCATAGTTAGGTACCCATAGATTTGTCATAAAATCTTTTTATGAATGGAAGCATTGTTTCATGTCGGCAGAAATTTGATAAACGTAGAGAGAAAAATGGTGAGTCTAGTGGTGGCGACAACAAGCGATCCGGCGTCAATCAACCCAGCCACTGCGCTTCTGGCCAAGCCCGGGTGGCATCCCGGTCCCTCCTTCCAGGTCAGACTGACTACTCATTACATGGCCTGATTCCATTATTATTGTAATTGTATTCTTATTTTTCAGTTATTTTATGACTAAAACAGCATATGAAGAGCTTTGTAAATGAACAAGTGAGAGTGTTGCAACACGACAATAGCATCATAGCAGAGGACGATTTAGACAAGCGTTGGGAGGAAGCCACTGGTGAATCAGTTAACGAGCTCATCTTTTTGAGCAAACACACCGCCGTTTCCAACCGACCTGCTCTTACTGTTCACCCAATTGGTACGACTATAATCATATTTCTTAATTAATCTTCTTCTTTTTTTTAATTATTATTATGATCCATCATTTGGATTTGTAGGAGTGCCTCATTTGCGTGAAGGAGACGTGCCTCCACAAGGAGGGAGGCCCGGGTGGGCCGCGCCACCCCTTCCTCGGATCGGCCCCTGGCTCCGCCTCTTGAAGAACATTGCCGCTTCTCATAATTTACTTCCTGAATTTGAGGTTTGTTATTTTCTTTTTCTTTTTTTCTTTTTAACTTTCTTAATTTCTAAAGTGTTGATTTATGTCATTGTATGTAGATTACTTTGGAGGGTACTCACCATGGACCGGTGACAAATAAGCCAACTATGTTTGTGGAGATTGGTAAGTTTCTTCCTGAAGTCTTGCTTCAACCCTTTGCATTTTTTTCTTTTTGTAACTATGGAATTAGTGTATATAGTTTTCTGATTCATCCTTGATATGTTTGTGAGTTAAAGTTCATATAGAGAATTTAGAAAACGTTTTTTCTTGTTCTTAGTTATATGTTATGTCTTATAGGTTGATTTTTCATTATTCTCTCACTTTGCTCTTCCTTCTTGTGTCAAATTGTACTTGGAAATATCTTCATTTCAGCACATCATGTAGATTTATTGTTCGCTATTTTCAATTTATTTGCTTCTGGGATTAATTAATGATGCCAATGAAAGAAAATTCATATGTTTTCATCTTTTCTGACAGTCTTCAAAGTACCATGTCATGAAGCTCATGTAAATCTAAATTGCATATCAATATATACAAATTATATGGCGATTATTTGAAGCTTCTATTTTGTGTTTAATCAGTTTCCTTTCGCTGATATAGGTAGCACAGAGGAATATTGGAAGAGGCAAGATGCCGCTCAAGTCATTGCTCTAGTTGAGTAGATTCCTTTTCATGGCATTTATTATTTTAAGCACTGATCATTTCCATGTCCCTATTAGAATTGCTGGTGTTTTTTTATTATTCTTACCTTTAGGATTTCCCCATAATAAAACGAGGTTAAGGAATTTTTTTTCTTTTCAATGGGTTCCAAAGTGTTAGCACTTTTATCAATTAACTATTTGATTAATATGAGAAATCAAAGTTCTATGACTGAATATGAATAAAATAAATGGTGTATAATCTTAACTTAAAAACAAACATCTTTGCTCAACTTAATGTGTACAGTATTTGGTCGGTGGTTTCTTAGAATATTAAGCAAATTGTTAGAATTTATTTTCTTTATTCCCTAACAATTTTGTTTTGTTTGTACTTGAAGTTAATTTGGGAAGGACTCGGGCTTGGAGGAGGCACAGCTGTAGGAAACTGGAGCGGGTATTGGCATGATAGCTGTGACAATATCATTTATTCTTTTCTGAGTTATACTGCTGCTTGGCTCAATGTTTTTATTATTCATTGTTATAAACAACTCAATTATGCTGTAAAAGTATACTTTTTTGCTGCTTAAATATAGTAAACTGGTGTATACATCTGCCTATATTTTGATCTCCGTCTTTTGATTATTTGAATTTTTTTCAGTTATAGTAGATTTGTTAAATGTTAAATTATGTTGTTCTGTTGCTCCATTTAGCACCCAATTTTCTTCTAAACTTTCTTTTGGCTTCATGTGCTACTGATATTCTTGGAGTTGATAACTGATACTTTCTCATAAACATTATTTTCCATGTATTTAAATAATTTATTTTCAAGAAAATCATTGAAATTATCCTTATTACTCTCTTCTTCTTGATGATTCTAATATACTAGGATGGGTGATAAGAACAAGGTTCTTCTTGGGATAGGTGGCGGACACTATGCACCTCGGCACATGGACATAGTTCTGTAAGTTATTCAGCTATTAGCTTTAAATTTTCATGCATTGGTACCCTCAATAAGCGATGAATTATCGATTGTTTGTATGCCAGATTGGCTAACAGTGTTGAAGTGCATATGATGGATGGTTCTACTAATATCAAGCTTATGCAAAAACTTATAAAATTTGATCTTAGCATGTAGCTTTTCATGTTACTTTGGTAAAGAAAAATTATTCAGTAATAAACATATTCACTTATTGAACATACTCACATGCACCATTTTTTAATTACCAAAGAAACTGAAATGATAATACCATACCAAAAGTACAGAGATTTAATCTGGGTTTTATTTTCACCATTGTAGTACTTTGTCCTAAGGAAGTCATGGAGTTTGTGCATATTTTATAAAGGTAATAAAAGTTCTTCTTCACTCTGTTAATATACCTTTCCATTTTATGTAATTACAGGAAAGATGATGTTTGGGTGGGCCATCTACTTTCTGGATATTCCTTGCCGATGGACGATCCAAGCCAGTCAAAACCAGATACGAATACAAAAGGTGGAACTTGGAAAGAAGCAATTAAAGTTGCATTTGAGGCCACCAGATCAGCTTTTCCTGGAGGGGAAATCCTGGCACATCTTGATAACAAGTGAGTTCACAATAAGCAAATTTTTTATGTATTCAACTTGCCGTTTGCATGCAACTGTTTTTATGTTAATTTAGTTATGGTCATCATGGGGGATTTGGGTAATGAAAGTAGAAATGACGTTTGGAAGCAATTTAGGTAGTTCCCTCCCTCCCTGGTAAAGTTATGAGTTAAAAGATCTCTCCGGATAGATGAGGTTTCTGGAGTGTAGAATGTTATCACAGAGTCTTAGTTAAACAATGAGGACATTTTTACAATCTCAAGGACAAAAAAAAAAAAAAAATTCTGTAAATACTTGCAACCTGGGGATGACTTTAAGCTTAAAGTGTGCTAATACAGTTGGTTTTTTTTTTTTTTTATAATTCTTTTTATTATCTGGTTGTTTCTCTTCTGAATGCACTAGACCATAGCAGGTTACAGAACTTCAAAATCTTGGTTGATTCTTAATTTCTTTCTGCTTGATAATTGTTGAATTGATACTTAGTTATTTTAGGAGTCCCACATTGCTTGTATAAATTTGGTAGGTGGCTTTGTAAGGCTATAAATAAGCCTTTCCCTTGCCAAATTAATCCATCCCAAAAAATTATATATTTCTTCCTCTCTTGTAAAAGGGTGATTGCTAAGCTCAATCTTGCCCAAGTTGTAATTTGGAGTTCATCCAATTTTGAAGATAGTGGAAGTGGTCAGCGGCGCCCGAGGACGTAGGTAACATTTGTACCGAACCTCGTAAATTTCTGGTGTTCTTTATTTTTTTGCTTTTGTATATTTTGTTTATTATCTGTTTCGGTTTCTTTCAATATTATTTTGTCGGGTTTGTTTGGAGTTCTATTCGCTGGTATTTGTGAATAGTAACTATTTCGGATAGGGAAAATATACCCGATTTTCCCAACAATAATGTTGAATATCAGTTATTGGCATCATTTGTAATCTTACTCTGTTTAGGACTTTGTTTCATTTTTATTTTTTCAACGATATATTTATGTGTTCGTATATCAGCTTGCCTACCAATTATGCAAAATTTTTTGGTTGCAGGAGTTTTAAGGGCTGGCAGAAAACTGCCATTACTAAATATCTAAGTGAGCAGAATATCAAAATTGGGAAGCCAGATGACTTCATTTGAAATTGATGATTGGTCTTGTGGATAGCTCATTATCCCTAAATACGAGTAAGCCTGGATTTTGCAGGTAGCAAGAGATTTAGTGAATAAAATTTAGATTATATTGTATGAGTATGGAATTAAATTCTACTTGAGAGGACTGGGAGTTGAGGTATTTACTTTTAAATAAAGAAAATGAATAAAGATGAAAGTTATGATGATGGAAGATGCATGAAAGGTTGAAGTTGCGTTCAAAAAGTTAACTTATAGTGAATACTGAGATGTAAGAGCCAACATTGGAAGGAACCTATCAGTCTTGCTCAATTCAGTTTCAATTGGTGTATTTTTGTGATGGTTGCTTCGATGTTTGAAATGATTGTATAATTGTAAAAGCCTTTCTGTTCATAGAATTGCAATATGATGTAACATGATCATAATTCAACTCTTCTTCTCTGTTGAAACACTTGTAATAGACTTTTATAAGATTCTCATATGTCCATCTTTTACTTAAGCTGATTGTATTCTAATTTGGACTAGTGGGGTAACTTGTTTGTCAATCATCTTGTTGTCAACAATTATGGATAGAACACGTTTTGGTTAAAAATCAATGGAATTGATTGGTGCCAACCAAATCTAGATAAGATTCAACCATCAAATAATATGCCCACGATCGTTGACTTGGTTGTAACTGTTGGATCAAAACCAGGGCCAATGAAGAAAGGAGTATGTATAAATCCAAAGTAAAACCATGTCTGATTTTAGTAGCATTTCCACAGTTGTCTTTTTGTCGGGTGAGGTGATATCTCTCTCTCCAAAACGAGAAAAGAATAAGAAGTTAACAAGTCAGAGGATCAGCCGACCAGGTCCGGTTCATAAGACGGGCAGTGTCCATTTGTCAATATGTTGATTGTTGAATTTGGAAAGTGACCCGACAGAATAAGAGCACACTGTATATAGAGCAACCTAGTTAGCTCCTCTTAGGAGGCAACTTTGTCACGGAAAATGGCTTTTGCTTTTTTGTCGTTTTGGTATAGGTTCAATGCAAATTTCATTTATATTATATCCATATACCCTTGAGTGCCAAACTTTTTGTATGAATCACAGACGGTTAAAAAGTATTATTCGTCTAAAGTGAGAGATTTATTAATTATTATGGATCTCGAATTCGATAACGTTACGACTCTATTTTTTAATAATTAAATATATATTAAAAAGAGTTTAGTATAATTTTTATAAATTTTAATTTTAAATATTATTTAATAAATCGAGTAAATTTATTATTATTATTATTATTATTTTGTTGGGGAGTGGAATTTTAAACTTCATAAAAATAATTAGCTGTCAAAAAAAGCTATAATCTGCTGTCCAATAACAATTTCAACCCTTTTGTCTAAGATCACAGTAGAGCCTATTTACTACTTGGCTAATTAAATACCCAAAAAATCATTAAATTATTTTTGAGGAATGTTGTATTGTCTAAAACTTTTGTTTAAAAAATGTGACATTTAATTAGTAATTAACACATTATTCACTATATCATTTGATAATTTATATGGTGATATGCAACTGACATATCTTATTATTTTATCATAAATTTATAAATATTTTGAATAATGTAACATTACTCAATTTATTTTCATCAAATTCCTAGTGTATGCTTTTAGTTCTTTACATCACTCATATTAGAAAGTTGTATTAACATTTGCTCATACGCACAAATTACTAATGTTAGAAGTAATTACATAAGAACCTACAAGTGGTTTATTTAATTATAGTCATAAACAACTTTTCTGTAAACTACATTGACCTCTCTTATTGTTAGCATTTGACCGTTAAATTTAATGGTTGACCATATTAAAAGGGTAAGAAAACTTAAATGTTAGGGTTTCTTTTAATTTAATAAAATAAAAATTATTTTTAAAAAAATGGATATTCATCGTCCATCTTTATTGTCCATGTTAGAGATAGACCGTGAATATCCATTTCTAATATTATAAAAAATAGTTAGATCTTGCCCATTCATCTCAAATAAAAAAGTTTAAAAAGTGGATGGATTTATGGTAATTCAGATTGGATATCCACAAAATCAATCTTTAGATCTCCATGGTATTGGGAAAGTTGAAGCCTCCTCCATTCGTGGCGAACGGTTGCTGCAAATGAAGGCGGCTATTTATACTCAATTAGTGTAGCAAGTGAATTATAACCAATTTATCTAATTATTTATATAGTGTTCCCAATTTACTTATCATTTCATTTGATATAAATTTAGATAAATATCTTAGATAATCTAAGCATTATTCTTTTTCACTTTTTTTTTTTTTTTTTCTAAGTTTCAAGTGTAAGATAGTGATGACTCCAAGCTTGACAATTGGTAGGTAAAAGATAATATTTATTAAAACCATTTAAACATTTATATAAAAAAAAATAAAAATGATCGAATGATACCACCTAATGATAGTGACAACTCCAAGCTTGAAAATTGGTAAGTAAAAGATAATATTTTAAAACTGATCTCTTAAACATTTATATTAAAAAAAAAAGTACAAATGATTTTAGTATGTTTATGGTGCACATTAGCTGTTACCTTATAAAAACAGTTTATAAAAAAATTGGATGGTAAGTCATGCCTGCCATGAATCCCATATGTGTGGAATTTTTCATTAAACAAAAATAAAGAAAGAAAGAAAAAGGTCTCTCTCTGATTAATTACTTATTAATTAGTGTTTACACTTTGTTTCATGCTAATGCTGATGTTTTCAAGCATGATACATGCAAATATGTATTTGTTTGACTCCCCAAAATCTGGATTTTGACACGTAATTTCATTTGAAAATTTAATAAAAACAAAACATTTTCTTTAATTTGATCCAAATTCCAAATGATAAGATTTTTAAAGGAAAACAAAAAAAAAAAAAAAAAAAAAAGGGAGGGTTAATATTTTTATAATTTATAAGGAGTTTGCAGACTTGCAGTGCAGTCTCTGCAAGATAACATGTGAAAGTGTGTCGTATTTAGAACATATATAAATATAATTAACCATCTAAACCAGGAGAATTCACTTAGGATCCCCAGACAGAATTATCCTTTTTGTCTTCATCATAATAATAATAATTATTTTATATATATATATTCGTATATTATAAGGTCAAACTCTCACTTTACCCATCTATTATCTTATAGCTATATATTTTGTGGAAATTTAATATAATAAGTTTTTTTAAAAGAAGAAATTTCGCTAAAAATAAATCATTACAAAGGAAATTTGGATTCCTCCCAATGCTAGGAGGAAACTCTTCTACTAAAATCAGGTAGAAGAATGAGTCACTATATTGGCACTACAATAGACAAAATAAAAATTAATAACAAATAAAAGAGCGTAAAAGATCTTGGATATTACTTAGGACCCCATAAACTTCATACAGAGGAAAACTGGATCCATTTAATAGATTAATCACTGAAGTCGTATCAGAATTTACACTAGGGGGCGTGACACTCCCTTCGAACATCGATGACAACCTAAAGAGAATGGCCTTGGCCTTAGCGACAGCGGAAGGGAGCAAGCCAAAGATGGAATTTGTATTTGAAAGCATAATTGCTCTTGAGCTGTTATGAATAACGGCTCTCAATCCTATCTTATCGTTCGTAACATTCAATGTTGCGTCTGTATTTAGTTTAAACATACAATGGATAGGAGGAAACCAATGAACCAACCGAGCAGCTCTAAGCGGAGGCAACTTGGGATTAGTATCTAAGAATTCGAGTAAAAACGATTTGCACCAAGGCACTACTTCAATAATAAACAGATCAAGACGATGGTGAAGGAGATAGTTGCGACGATTCCAGACATGTTAAAGAACAACAACAAACAGCTAGAAATCTTCAACCGAAAGTTGATTTTACAACTCATCAAAAAGTCTAACATAGATACATTAGCCACCAACGAAACACTACCTAGAAAACAACAGTCTTTACGTACCCGACAAAGCGAATAGCAACCTTAAAGAGCATAAGTAGTGACCTCAGCTAGTTGATGACAAATAATCTCATGGAGAAGATATGCTCCCAGATGGAGTGACCCTCCATCTCGTAAATAGAGTGTCGCTCCATCTGTGTGGAGCAACCATTTGCGATGGCTCTCACAGATGGCCATGCCATTGCTGAAAGCCATCGCATATGGAGTGACGCTCCATCTTGGAGCATATATGCTCCAAATAATTTTTTTTTTTTTTTTGTTTATAGTGGATGGAGATTGGATCTCCACATTTTTTTCTCTTTTTTACGGTAGAAATCCATTTAAATTTTCTCTTTTTTACGGTAGAAATCCATTTAAATTATTTATTTATTTATTTATTTTAATATTTAATGTTATTTTTAATTTTTTTTAAATCAGGGGTAGTTTTGTCATTTCACACGTAATTCATTGTCAAACCATTAGTTTTGACTGATTCAACTAACGGTAGGGTACTAATGTACAATTAAAGTTAAATTTACGGTTTCTTTATAATATAACCAAACGTAAGGTACTCTATTACAATTTGCCCTAATTTTTTTATCACTTCTAAACTTAAAAAGACAATATTAGATTGATTTAAAATAATTTATACTTTAACATTTAAATCAAACTATCCATTTATTCTAAATTCAAGGGTTAGGATTAGGGATGGCAGCAAGTCGGATTTAGTAAAATCCAAATCCGAACCCACATTAATTTTTCACACTCAAATCCATCCGCGAACCTACAAAATTATACGGGTTCGAGTTTGCACCCGTGGGTCTAACTTAAATCCGTACCTATCCACGAACCTGTGTAATTTAGCAGATTGCAGTTCGGGTTCAAACCCACGAAATCAAAAGGATTTAAAAAAATAAAATAAAAGTACATTAAATCATCTTCAAAGAAGTAATTTTACCATATTTAAATCCCAACAAATCTTGAGAAAGACACAATACCAAAAATATACTTAATACATTAAATCATTTTTAAATCTCAATTTTCAGATTTTTTTTAAAAAAAATTAATATATATATATTTTTTAATTTAAGTGGGTTCGAATTTAGATTTTTGTCCTAAATCCGAAATCAACCCGTATCGATTTGAATTTCACATTCAAACCCAATTAGTAAAATTCAAACCTACCCATTCCAGATAGAAACTCGTGAGTTCTCTGGTGAAAGTGCCATCCCTTGTTAGAATGACGCCATGTTGTGTTAATCATTTTAATATCTCCATGACTCCATCGATATAAATAAGAATGTTAATTTTGCAGTGAATTATTTTCTTCATCCTGTCAAGGTCACTGTAAAGCTAAAGATATAATTAAGATGTTTGAAGACGTAAGATTAATCAATTTGGATCTTGATGAGGACCACAAATTTATTTTAAGAGTTTTTTTTCCTCAATACACAACTAATTTAATAGGGTGAATTACAATGTAATACCATGACGCTTAGTCATATTATAATGGAATTATGAGTTTAGTCTTAATTACACATTAATACCCTACTGTTAGTTGATTCATTCAAAAGTGGGTGAATTGCACTCAAGTACACTGACTTTTATCATAATTGCACGTTTAATGTCAGTTTTGTCATAATTGCACTCTAGTACCCTGTAATCCGTTGACCATCGTTAGAGTAACGGTTGACCAAACGGATTCAGGGGTAAAATAGTCTTTTACGTTTAAATTTATTTGTAAAAAATTTAAAAAATCATCCAACCAATAAGAACATGCCACGTCATATTTAATTAATTTTAAAAAATATTTTTAAAAAAACCAAATCAAAAAAAAAAAAAAAAATTTGAAAAAATTTTCGAAGAACACGAACCCAGAAATCTGGGTTCGTGTTCTTCCAGCACGAACCCAGATCTGGGTTCGTGGTCGAACCCAGATCTGGGTTCGACCGCGAACCCAGAAACTGGGTTCGTGCTCGAACCCAGAAACTGGGTTCGACCGCGAACCCAGTTGCTGGGTTCGCGATCGAACCCAGTTGCTGGGTTCGCGATCGAACCCAGTTCATCTGGGTTCGAAGATCTGATTTTCAATTTTTTTTTTCCTTTGAGGGGTATTCTCGTCATTTTGCCTGAATCCGTTTGGTCAACCGTTACTCTAACGGTGGTCAACGAATTACAGGGTACTAGAGTGCAATTATGACAAAACTGGCATTAAACGTGCAATTATGATAAAAGTCAGGGTACTTGAGTGCAATTCACCCTTCAAAAGTAACGGTTTGACCATGATTTATGAGTAAAACGACATAACTACCGTAGTTAAAAATATAACAAATAAAAAAAGTAAAAAATTTTAAAAAAATTAAATGGATCTCCACCGCCATCAATCTAAATTGTTTACCACGAAGAACAAAATATATATATATATATACACACACACACATACACACACACTCAAGTGATGGAGATTATCTCCATTGCTGGAGATGAGGGTCTCCATCTGTTGGAGATCTAGAGATCTCCGACGATGGAAACCCACATGGAGATCCTCATCTCTAGCACTGGAGATGATCTCCATTGTTAGTTTTTTTTTTTGGTGGTGGGATCCAATCTGTAGATTGGATCTCCATCCCATCAAGAACATACCATTTTTTAATTAATTGTTCTTCTTTTTAAAAAGTTTCTTTCTTTTAAATTTTTATCAATATGGTCTTCGCTGTCCATTAACATTGATGGACGGTGGACGGTGAAGATCATTTAATTTTTTTTTTTAATATTTTAAAAAATTAATAGAAATTACTATATTACTCTTCTAACTAATAGTTGACCGTCAGTTCTAATGGTCCACCAGTTAATTAAGGGTACTAATGTATAATTAATACTAAATTCACAATTTTATTATAATATGATTAAACGTAATAGTACTTTATTAATATTCCCCCAATTTAATAAGGTAAGTGAAAAGCTTGTGAATAGTTAATAAATTAAATAAAATAATAACTAAATAAAAATAAATGAATCTAACCTGTTAATATTGAGAAAATAATTTTATATTATCAATGGGATATACACATAAGATAAAAGAAGCATAATATAGAATTTGAAAAGATAACCCCTTCAAAATTAAAGAGTAAGGGTTGACAATTATAATGTAATAATTTGTTAGTGGATAATATATATTAAGGAAATTAAATTACTACTAATGTGTACTCATTCATATAGAAATTACCATATTATAAGTTAGGATATTTAGTAGTACTTAAAATCAGATGGTGTGATCTACATATCTAATATATAGATTTTTTAAATTTGATACTTTTCGGGTCAGACAGTAATGGGAGATAAAGACTATTAGGACTAACGGTCCGGACAACTACTTTAAAAAATAGAAGGGATTTACTTCCAACATGAGGAAGAGATCTACCATACAATTACATTTTTTTATGGACAATGATGAAAATATATATTTACATACCTATATTACTACACAAGGTGTTGAACTTTAATAGTTTAGAAGAGTTTAATGTCTAGAACCACTAAGTCAAGCGACTTTGTATGCGAATGATTGATATTTTAGCTCATAATAAAAAATTGTTTTTTAAATTTTTCTGAAACTCATCAAGCTTATATCCCAATTTTCAATACTTATTTGCCATTAATCAGATGCCTTTCAAATGAATTAAGACAGCGATTTAATTGACTTAAATTCATTATTTATCACATTCTTAATTAAGAAATAAAAATACATTAATTTAAATGGTTAGTTGTCAAACAATAATACAGCTTTAAGTGAAATTACGTGTTGTTCACAAGTTGTTTCATTTATTTATTTTAACTTTTTTTATAAAAAATTTAGCTTAAAACTATCCATACATACTGGGAGTCTGGTATACTAAGATAAAAGAAAGATGAACCAATCACTTGAATTATAAGTGAATATATAATTATCATTTTCTCTTAATTAATTTATTAAATTAAAAGAAATTAATATTTAAACTTGTACTCTAATGTTTAAAAATGAGATAGTATTATAATTAAAGGTCAATTAATAATAAAATGACACCTTAAAAGTTATGAATATAAGTTATGATGTCTAATATTTTAAAAAGTGGGGCCTATTGCCCGTATGATGCGTGCGGTACGTTATCATCGTCCAAATTGTACCACGTCATCATTCATCAAGCACACGTGTAGTCTACTTCTCTCACAGCACACGTGTAATCCAATCAACCGACGATGTCGCGTCATGCACTCATGCTGTTACTCATTCACCGGTTTCAGGCTCCATAGACCAATTTTGATCCACTGTAACCAGACCTACGATATCATCCAAACAAAATCTCGATCATTAAATTTAATCAAAAATCCGTATTTGACTAAAATGAGTGGGGAGGATCAAACTAAAAAAAAATTAATATCATAAAAAGCTAAAAAACAGTAACAGAGAAAGAATTGTAATATAATAGTGGGTACAAAGTAGAAAAAGCCAGCTCAAGATCTCAACAAACTGACACACCATCGCATTTTAAACGAACAACTCTCCGGCGAAGCAGTTGACTTTCACGTCTTTAGACGAGAGAGAGATACAGAAAGCTACGATCGTGCGATATCCTCTGTCAGCTTCTTCTTCAACAAACAGAGCAGAATAGAAACCAAAGAGAAGAAAGTCAAAACTCAGAAGTTGAACTGGTAAGTAATTACTCCGAGGAGCGAGCCAGTATCTTAGATCCAATAATACAACGGCCTCTTAGAGTTCTAGGGAAATATTTTGCTGTTTGGTTGGCCGGAAAATCTGGCGATGGGAATGGAAAGTGAGCTGGTATGGTAACAAAAAAAAAATGTTGATATATAAAATATTTATTCATTAATTGTTTCTGTTGAGGTGGGAGGTTGATAATTAATGCAAAAACTAAGGCTAATAAATAGGGGGAGGCGGGGGGGTTTTCACATACACTGGAATAGAGCCGTTTGTTACTCTTTTATCTTAATAAAAATTAATTGCAGTTGACCTTTTATTAGGTTTTTGATTATTACAACTCACTCACTCTCTTCTCTACTCTTCTTTACCATCTCTCTCTCTCTATTTATTGTCTTTCTACCTTTTTATTTACTCTTTCTATATAAACACCAAACTCTTCAATTCAACCAACGTTTTATTAAAACACTTTTAATTCTCATCGATTTATATTCTATTCTCTTCCTGCTTCTGATCTTCATGTCAACTTAGTTATGGATCCACTCTGGTTGTCCTTTGTTTTTCTCTCTCTATTAAAGATATAGATTTTAATTTTCTTTACTTTTTTGTAGTTTACAGGTTATTAATGTTTGCTTATTGGTTTTTTTTTTTTTTTTTTTTTGCAGTGAATATGCGAACTGGATGTCTGTTCTGAATTAAATCAGATAGGAGCAAGGAGGAGGTTTCACCTCATAGAGGTATTGCATTTTTATTTTGCTTTTATAAATTATTTTATTTATATTTTTGGGTCTGTGTATTTGTTGGGATCTGGTGCAGATCTCTGCCATTCTCTTATTTTTGGTTTTAACGGTATCTGCTAACAAGAAGAAGGTAGAAGTAATCTGGGATTTTTTCTCCATTTTTTAAATTGTAATGGGTTGATCTGGTTAGAGCTAGCAAACAAGTTAGATGATGTTATTCTTGCTAAAGAAACCCCTTTAATATATTTTTAATTGGGTTATGATTTAGCTTTTGAAATTTTATATAACCTTTGGGAAAGTTATTAACTTTTTCCTCTTGTCTTTTTGTTATACTGAGGACAGGCTTAAGATTCCACATACTTAGACTAAAGTTTTTGGGTTTTGGAGTGATCTTAATGTACTGATTAACTGTCTTTGAAAATGCTCTTGGTCTGTATAATTGGATAATAATTAGCTTCTTTTTTATTTTTTTTAAGTTTATCACAAATAGTATTTTATACACACCTATACATACATGGTATAGGCTTCTGAGCTTAGTGGATGGGGGTAACCTTTCATGATTAGTTTGTGTTAAAGCTGCTGTGCTGATGCTGTCAGACATTTTGTTTTTTTTTCCTCTTTATATCTTTTTATTTGTCAAAAAGTGAAAAGCAGTCATTGAGATGCATTGTTGCTTACTTTTTGTGTAATTTGACATGTTAGCTGGATATAATCGAGCTTTTCTAGTGATATTGCAGTACTACTGTGATTGCTAATAGCTTTAGCAGTTCTATTGATAAACAACCATTTTTCAACATCTGTTCCGCTGTCCCCTCCTCCCTCTTTTATACTCTTAGAAA
The DNA here is from genome assembly GCA_003430845.1 of Xanthoceras sorbifolium. Taxonomy (NCBI): domain Eukaryota; kingdom Viridiplantae; phylum Streptophyta; class Magnoliopsida; order Sapindales; family Sapindaceae; genus Xanthoceras; species Xanthoceras sorbifolium. The sequence continues at coordinate 2,577,719 of CM010621.1, read as the reverse complement.
AATATTAATGATTTACAATAATCAAATTTGTGCTTGATTCAGTCTTGCTATTTTAGCTTTGCTCGATTTTAGTGTATGGTGTGCTTTATTGAAGTGAACTCTTCTTGTTTCGTCCTTCAACTTGAGCATCTTCTACTCTGCATTAATAAATTTAAGAGAGGGTTAATTTTAGCTGTTATTAATTTAATTTATCTTGTATAGTTGGCAGAGTAAGCTTGCACCTTCCTGGTCGTACCCTTTATAGTTGCTCTGAAGAACTTCCTTTCCTTTCCCAATCTATGTGAAACATGAAATTTGGTAAGTAAATTTGGGATCAATAAATTTGTCTTGTATATTATCTGCACTTGTATCTCTCTTTTTTAAACTGCACCTTAACATTAGTACTCTTCTCACCCTTCATCCACTCCCACCACATTGCCTGTATGTTTTAAGTAAATCTTCTCACCCTTAACATTAGTACTCTTCTCACCCTTCATCCACTCCCACCACATTGCCTGTATGTTTTAAGTAAATCTGGCGTACTACTGGTTGTTTCAGCTTCTTGATTGGCACAATTCTTTTTTGGGTTGGAAGGAAACAACATAGGTTGTTACTTAATATTATTGATAAACTGTTTAAATTATATTATTGAGAAGTTTGTTTATGGAAGGTGGTATGGCAATTTGTACATCATAAAGGGGCATAGCATGTCAAACATATTAGTTTTTGGATCGAGTTATGTAATAGTTGTATATTGGTTTTCCTTTTCTTGTTAAAATTTTTGTTATTGTCTACTGCCAAGTTCTCTCTTCTGTTTTTTAAATATGATATAAGAATTTCGGATTCACTATTGGTAAATATTTTTAATGTAGTTTCAGATAGTGAACTAGTGTATCCCCATGCGACACTAGGCCACAGGCCTGATACTAAGCCTTTTGAATGCGATGAGAATGGTCTGGATTCCACTGGACTAAAATCAGAAAACAATATGACGAAGGACTATCAAAATGGGGTATTATGTGCTTCAGAAGCCAATGAGAGGGATCCAGATGGTTGGACCGTGGAAAAACTTGATCGCTCTATGAGTTTTAATGATTTAACTAATAATAATGAAAAGGATGTCAGAGATTTGACAGAACCATATTCTAATTCTGGCCGAGAAATGGAATCATTCGAGGAATCTAGTTTTTATATGGACAAAAATGTAATGGAATGTGAACTGCCAGAGTTAATAGTTTGTTATAAAGAGAGTACATACCATGTCAAGGATATTTGTGTTGACGAGGGAGTACGTTCCAACGATAAGAACATGTTTGATAGTGATGTAGATAAGAAGGGTGTCTGTACCTTGCTGCCTCCTGAGAAGGTTATAAATAGTGACCTGATAGAAGAGAAAAACAAGAATGATAAGCCCCTTCCAGATGTGATGAAATCTTTGGCAGAGAATGCTTCTACTACGGATATTGTCTACAAATGTGATTCTTCCCCAGAAAATGTTCCTGACACAGGTGTTGTTGATCTGTTTGACTCTAAGGATGTCATGCCGACAGGGGAAGTAAAAGATGATGCAACCGACAAGATTGAAAATACTGTCTCCACAAATTTGTTGTCACTTGCAGATCTGCTTTCAATGCAAGACTTGCTCTCAGAAAACTCCTGTTTTGAGTCTTCCACTAAAGATGGCATCGAAGTTGAGAAAGGATCTTTTGAGGTATGTATATCCTAGACAAAATGTTTGTTGCAGTATACCAAAATTTATTGGAATGATAACATAAATTGGGGCATATAACAATAAATGTTCTTTGAAGTACTTGTTATCTGATTGAGGTAGTGATAGCAAACCTATTCCTTATAACTGGAATTTGGTTTCATGATGAAATATGTCAATGATGAAACTATTAGATGATAGTATGAGTATATGGGGCACTAAGTTTTTCAAGACTTTCATATGGAATATATGAACCTTCTTACTTCATTGTGTTTTTTATTTAAAAAAAAAATATTGGAGAATCATGATTCTGCATTCTGGAATTTTCTTTCATGATGAAATATGTCAATGGTGAAACTATTAGATGATAGTATGAGCATAAGGGGCACTAAGTTTTTCAAGACTTGCATATGGAACAAATGAACCTTCTTACTTCATTGTGTTTTTGATTTAAAAAAAAAAATATTGGAGAATCATAATTCTGCATTCTGGAATATTTTGTGCGCTATTTGTAAGATAAAGTAATTGACAGTTCCATGAGTTCTTTCTAGAATATGGTGCATTTCAGCTTCATATCGAGAAGTAATAGTAGTATGCATATGGGAGATAGAGAGAGAGAAAGAAATAAATTTAATGATAATGATTTGAATGCAGTGCTCTAGTGGAAAAGCAGTCTCAGGAAACCCTGTTTTGGTTTCTACCGCTGGAGAATCAAATGACGGCACTGAGGAAACAATAGCGGCCAGTTCTGATTTTGTTTCTGCATCTGAAAAATCAAATGGCGGCAGTGAGGAAACAATCTTGGCAAATCCTGCTGTGGAAGAAAAGCAAAACGACAGCAAAGAAGAAACCTTGCCAAGCTCTGAGACAGTTTCAGCATCTGAAGAATCAACAAAAAGCAACATTGTTGAAAAATTATCTTACAATAGCATGGTAGAGACTGGAAGCATAACTTTTGATTTTGATGCTTCTGCTCCCATAGCAAAAGGTACAGATGACTGTCCTCATCATGATGAGTCTGCACATATTGAGAATCCAGATACTTCTAAGCTTGAAGATGCTCCCAGGCAATCAGTTTCAAGCCAGTCTCATGGTGGTCTTGGGGAGTCAAGTTTCTCTGTTTCAGGTTCTTTACCAGGTCTCATAAGTTATTCAGGATCAATTGCATTTTCTGGCAACCTCTCTATCAGATCAGATAGCAGCACGACAAGCACCCGTTCATTCGCCTTCCCAGTGTAAATTTTCTATCCAACTAATTTGTTCTCATTTTTTTTATTTGTCCCTATAGATTGAACCCATAACCAACAATTTTACCTTTGCTTATCGTATAAAAACAGATTACAGTCCGAGTGGAATTGCAGTCCCGTAAGAATGGCAAAAGCTGACCGGAGACATCTCCGGAAGCAAAAGTGTTGGAGGCAGGTCCTTTGCTGTAGATTCTGAATTTCTCTAATTTTCTCTCAATAGGTTATATAATATATATATATATATATAATACACGTTCAAAATTTTAAAATTTGGTTCTTTTTTTCTTTTATTCCTTTTCTATATAATATAATATTGTTCATTTAGTAACATCAATATAGATCTTGCTCCTTTTTATGACTTTTGAGTGTAATCAGTGTTATGGTTTGAGTTTGGTCGAGGACTGTACTGCCTTGTCTCAGACACAAGGGGTCATTAACCAATTTTGTTTGTGTACAAAGTTTGTCAATAAAGATGGGTTCATCAGAAGTTCCATGTATATATATAATTAATGTGCTGAAAACCTGGTTGTTGTTTGTTTCTTTATTATTTTTGTATTGATAAATTGAATGCTGAATAAGTAGATGAAATATATATATATATATATTCTAATGTTTCTTTAAATCCCATAAATAATAATAAATTGGAGAATATTTGTGGTCTCAAATTAAAATTCCTGGGTATGGTACAGTCTCAGCATTTCTGTGGTACATATTTGCGGTCTATTCAAATTCAATATTATGACCTACTACATTTCTTAATATTTAATTTATGACTTCCCCATACCCATTTACTACTCACACCCACCTTAAAATCTTTTGAAATACCAGAACTAACCCTAATTAAATAATCACTTCAATTACAGTATATATCTTTGTCCCTCTAAATTAATTTTATTTTGTTAAAAGAAAAACCAACCTTAATTCAAACAAATTGTCCTACAACCACTAGTAGCTCTAGCCTCTAATGGTTAATGCATATTTCTCTTACCTCAATAGTGAAGGTTTAAGTTTCACTATGTGCATTATCAGTATGTGTAAAGATTTTTTTTTCTTATTATGAGAATAGATGTCTCTCGTTATGGGAATAGATATTCAGATCGCGCTTGTAGTCATTGATCTCGGCAGTTTTCCAAGGTTGTTAATTTAAAACAAATTGTTGTAATTGTTTTCTTCTACTTCCACTAATTCCATGCCAATGGATACATAAATATTACTCGCCACCACTTCTACAATCTTATATACTTAGTAGAGGTCCAAGTTGCCTCTTCCTTTTATTATATTTTGCAAAAACTTTTGATTGCACCAAATTCCATATATTGATGATTTCGATTGATCATTTATTTGTTTCTTATTAATTGTGATGAAATTTGTTTTGATTTTGAATCAAATATTAGAGTTTGTAATGGAGTGGGTGCAAGTCATTTGGGTGTAGAAAGTAACTTTGATTATTTAAGGGCAAATTGCAATAAGATACCCTGATATTTGGTCATATTACAATGAGATTGTACTTTTACTTAAACTATAATGGAGTACCCTGAATGATTACCAATTTGGTCCCTAATATATTTTAAAATATCATTTTTTGATATATTGTTATCTTTTCAACTCATTCGGTCCCTAACTTTTTAAAAAATATTAATTTAATCTTTATGACTAAAAATTTTTGACAATCAAATCTGATATACAGTATAAATTGATAATTTTATATTTTTTATTAAATTATTAAATTAGAATAATGCTTTTACCCTTTAACTTTTTAATAATTTTCATATTTTACAGTCTAATAAAAAATGATATACGTTATAAAAATTTAATTTTTTTAAAAACACTTAAAAAATATTACTAAATTTTGAGTTTTATAATTATTCAATCTTAAATTTTATTTTATTTTTAAGAAATCATATTACTTTTAAGATTTTTAAATTTTTAAATTTTTTTATTTTTTATTTTCAATAAATTTTATCATGTTTATTTTATTATTTAATTATTATAAGTGTTTTTTAAAAAAATTAAACTTTTATAACGTATATTAATATTTTGTTGGACTATCAAAATAAATAAAGTTATTAAAAAATTAAAGGGTAAAGTATCATTCTAATTTAATAATTTAATAAAAATACAAAATGACCAGTTTATACTTTATATTAGGTTTGACTGTCAAAATTTTGGTCATAGACATTAAATTAATGTATTTTAAAAAAGTTAGGGACTATATGAGTTAAAAAAATAAAATTAGATCAGAAAGTGATATTTTATATTATATTAGGGACCAATTAAGAATTATCCGAGGTACTCCATTGTAGTTTAAGTAAAAGTGCAATCTCATTGCAATATGACCAAATGTTAGGGTATCTTATTGTAATTTGCCCTTTTAATTAAAACTTTAATTACTAAAATATTACTACACTAAATTACTTAAATAGACATAGCTTTATAATTAAATAAAGGGCAAATTATAATAAGGTACTCTGATATTTGGTCATATAGCAATGAGATTGCACTTTTACTTAAACTACAATAGAGCATCTCGGATAATTCTCAATTGGTCCCTAATATAATATAAAATATCACTTTCTGATCTAATTTTATTTTTTTAACTCATATAGTCCCTAACTTTTTTAAAATACATTAATTTAATGTCTATGATCAAAATTTTGACAGTCAAACCTAATATAAAGTATAAACTAGTCATTTTGTATTTTTATTAAATTATTAAATTAAAATGATACTTTACCCTTTAATTTTTTAATAACTTTATATATTTTGATAGTCCCATAAAATATTAATATACGTTATAAAAGTTTAATTTTTTAAAAAATACTTATAATAATTAAATAATAAAATAAACATGATAAAATTTATTGAAAATAAAAAATAAAAAAAATTTAAAAATTTAAAAAGTAATATGATTCCTTAAAAATAAAATAAAATTTAAGATTGAATAATTATAAAACTCAAAATTTAGTAATCTTTTTTAAGTGTTTTTAAAAAAATTAAATTTTTATAACGTATACAGACTGTGAAATATGAAAATTGTTAAAAAGTTAAAGGGTAAAAGTATCATTCTAATTTAATAATTTAATAAAAAATAAAAAATTATCAATTTATACTTTATATCAAATTTGATTATCAAAAGTTTTTAGTCATAAAGATTAAATTAATGTATTTTAAAACGTTAGGGACCGAATGAGTTGAAAAGATAATAATAGATAAAAAAAAATGATATTTTAAAATATATTAGGGACAAAATTGGTAATTATTCAGGGTACTCCATTGTAGTTTAAGTAAAAGTGCAATCTCATTGCAATATGACCAAATGTCAAAGTATCTTATTGCAATTTGCCCTATTAAAATTATAACGAATTGTAATGGAATATCATGACGTTTGGATATATTGCAATGAAATTGCAAGTTTAGTTTTAATTACATGTTAGCACCGTCACTTTAGAATTGTGTAATAAAAATTATTTTATATAATTTTGTTATAATTGTGGCTTGATTTTGGTAATGTAGAAACTATCATTATTGTACAATCAATTTTGTTATTTAAATGGTTATCAATTTAGTCGTTATTATTTATTTTACATTAAAAAGATTTTTGTTATTTTATTTGATTGTCAGTGTACGTTTGATACGCGAGATTAACTAATTTTAAAGAATTTGACTAAATTAATACTATAATGTATTTAATATAGTTCAGATTGGACTAAAAATAGTATTATTCCCTGTTTAGTATTGTATGAAATTGGACAAAAAAAAATTATATTTATGTTTGATATAATGGGGAATTGCCCGATTGGACAAAATAATATTGTTAGATTAATTTTTGAATAAAATAAAATTATTTAAATTCAGTTTTTCAGTAAAAAATAAAATCATTTAGATTCAATTTCAATTTCAAGAAAATCATTTAAAATTAAATGAATTTTGATTAAAAATATTTAAATTAAATAAATTATTTAACTTATTTTTTAAAAATAATTATAACTATTTAATTTTAATTTTAAAATTGATATGGAATATACTTTTTTTAATGAATATATATTAAAATAAATTTAAAATAATTTAATATCTTATGTATGAATATTTTAATAAAATAAGATTGGAAAAAAAAAAGAAAACAAAAGGAGGGATAAGTTTTGTCCCACCAGCTATGGCAGGATGAGATTTTAAGTGATACGAGAACTTTTTTTCCCGTCTTGTTAATTTTTTTGTTGGTGAATACATGTATTTTAATATATTTAAATTCAAATAATTTTTAAATTTTTTTTTTGTAATGGTAAACGGGCATATTTTAGTAATTTTTAAAAGTTATTTTTGTAACTTTGTAAGAATTTTTTGTAGTCTTTGTATATAATTTTTAGATAATATGATCACCTTAGCTTTTAAATACTACATATAGGGATAATATTTTGGGCAAAATTTCAAACTAATACTCAAATTTGTGGCAAATTAAAAAATAATTATTCCCAAAAAGTTTTCCTTTTTTAGCCATAAAAATGAGTTTCGGACAAAAAAGCCCCAAACTTTAATAATCCACACCATCTTAACTTAAGTTGTAATTTTCCATTTTTAGAGGAGAGAAAAACCAAAAATGAAGAAAGAGAAAGTAGAGAGAGAAAATAAAAATTAACTTAACTAATAATGTTTTATTATTTTTGACTAAAAATCATGATTCTAAATAATCACATGTGCTTAAAAGTTAGATCTATTTATTTCGTCGATTGATTTGTTTGATTTGGTCGATTTTATGTTTCCAGTAACATTGCATGCTAATTTTTATATGTTAGTATGTAAAGTTTATTCTCAACGTGTAAATATTTTTTATGCTCAACATGTATACATTTTTTTGTTCTCAATGTGTAATGTTTGTTCTCGTGACGTTGGAGATTTCTAAGGGCCTCTGAGGGGGAAAACAGCATCATATTTACGTTCGATGAGAACAAAGATATAGAGAGAGAAAGAGGAAGAGAGAAGAGAGAAACTAACCTAGTGGAGGGAGATAAAAAAAGTTGTAGAGAGAGACACAAAGGGATGGTAAAGACAATAACTTATTTTTTAATTTCGTCCTTTGTGCTCCTGATTTGAAAAAAATATTAATGGAAAAAATTAGAATACAGGAAATAAGAGAAAGTAACCGTAACTAGTTCATTGGTAATACATTTTATTTTTTAGTGAAATTTTATTGTCATCTTTATATCTTAGACGATAGATCTAAAACGGAAATGTGTAAATAATTTGAGATAACTTGGGTGGCTCACCAATATTGAAGTCACTTTCTATTTCCAATCACTTTGTAGAGTCACCTACCAATTTTTAGCCTTCACGACTATGATTTTAAATTCTTCATATAAACCTACTTCTTTTAATTGGCAATAGTGACTAAGCATGACCCAATTCTCTAGTGCAAGTATTCCTACTCCAAAATTAGTGGGTCTAGTTTGTTTGGTATCTCCAAATCTTAAATTTTATAATAATTTTTTTTTTAAAAAAGTTCCTATGATTAAAAAGAAGAAGTTATTTTTGTTATAGACGGTCTACTAGATATTGTCCGCTCTAATACTCTATGATGACCTCACGGTTTTGCTCCTAGGCTTCAGGCTCAAAATGTATCTAACAAGCTAAAACACTTAGCTCCATTTATACTCGCTTCAGGTCACAACAAATCCCCCATTGCAATCGTGCTGACAATGTATTATAAACGGCCTGGTAAATATTGTTCGCTCTGGCACATCAAGACCCCACGGCTTTGCTCCTGGCTAGCAAGCTAAGGAACTTAGTCCTATTTATACTCGCTTCAGGCAATGCATGAAACTGCAGGTCATAACATATTTTTATCTTTTTCAGAAATTTTAATTAAAAGACTACTGCTATATAGAGCAAATTGTCAAAACTAATCTTATATATTTATAAAAAAAAATTGATCAAATGGAAGAGATTTTCAAATTTTAATGTAAAAATTAATAAATCTTGCCACTTTTGTTAAGTGTGTAAAACTTTAACTTTAATTGTTATCATTTTCTTTGTAACATTATTCATTTGATTTCTATTAGTTGTATGTTGCAATAGTTGAAGATTTAGTGCAAATAAATAAATAAATAATAATAACTTGCATTGTTAGTAAAAATTACAGAATTGGCGAATCTCAAATACAATCCGGACCAATATGAAATACAGTCCAGACCAATTTAACATGGTCATACATAATGAATTAAGTTATTATAAGGGTGTAAGTTCCAACCCCATTAATTACTGGATTGCACTCAGGTGGACAAAAATGGTGGTCCTGAGTTGTCTTCAGCATTATAATTACCAACCAGAAAAAAAGGGTAGTGGTTATTTGAGTTGCCCCTCAAAGTGGGTTTGTGAATTGTGATGTTAAGCGTTTACAAGTGAGAAGGCATGGGATCATGTTGCTTTCTTGATATCCCATGGAGGCAGAAAGTATATGACTTACCATATTTGAAATGCTTCAACTACATATGACCTCTCCTTGTTTCCTTCCTTTAGAATTGCTAAGTTTCTTTATCAGTTATATATTTTTAAGCAAAGAAAGATTCATGAGCTGTTGTTCAATCTCAAAAGATATTAGCATTTTTAGTTGATGGTTTTTTTTTTTTATATTTATTTTAAAAAGATGGCCCTACAATAGTAGGTGACAAAAACAATTCAAATGGTGTGAGGACTCCTAAAAAGGGAAGTATAAATATAAGATTTCTATGTACTTGTTTTGGGACTCTGCATTTTGTGCTTTGTGTTTGCTGTCTTCTCTCTTTCTCTCTCTAGGGGCTTCCTAGCTTGGTTTGTTGATATAAACCCTTCCATTCCAGTTCACACAGCCAAGAAAAGGACCATATAATATCTCATGCAAAATCTCCTTTGGGGAAACTAATTATGGAGCTGATACTAGTCATCACTTTGCTTTGCTTTTGTCTCTCTTTATTAATATCTCCTTGTGTTTCTCTGGAAATTCAGGTGCAACCCTCTCTTGACAAAGGTAACAACCATCCACTTCCTATCTCTCTCTCTTTCTCTCTTCTGTTCCATGATCATCAAGAGCTTAATTAATTATTATGAGTTTTTGTGCTGTGAGAATGCAGTCATGAATCAAGTCCAGCTAATTTCTGTGTCGACACTGCCAAGGAAGCTAAGATTCACTACTGAAGTAACTGTAAGAATCTGTTTTTTTAACTTGTAAGAGAAGTAACGTACTATTTTTGATACTAATTCATATATATATGTTTTTTTTAAAAACAAAAACAGATTAAAGGACATGAAGAAACAGTCTCAGACAATAAGCAGGAGGTTGCTCATGGTAATTATCGTCAACTAAACTAGTTAATATCTCTTCATTCATGTCCATTTTCCACTCAAAGCCAATATAGATTTATATATACAAAAGATAATTAGCATAACATTGCCATGCACGAAACAGAAAGCATTTATTCCTGAACTACATACTTTTGAGACTTGTGTAGGTAGCAGCTAGCTAGAGATTCTGAGACTGATCATGAGATGATATTCATATGAGTTTAATATAGACTTGGTTTGACTCCAAACAGACACTTTTTAGGCTTCTTAATTGATATATATATATATATATAAAAATTAGATTTAATTTGAGCTGTACAGGTAAGGAAAAGAAAAAGGAAGAAAAAGTGATGGTGCATGGAAGCAAAGGGACATGGCAAGAATGGTTAGAAAGAACAGAGACATCAGAATATTTTACAATGGATTATTCTCATGTTAAAAGACGACGCCCTATTCACAACAAGCCTCTTGCTCCTTAAAACATGCCACCGGAATACACTAATTAACACCGCTACACATTCCAACCACCTTTTTGTTTTTTAATTTGTAATTACGGATATCAGGATTCTTCTGTCGTCTTCATATATATTTTTTTTATTTAGTTAAGTTTATGTATGTGTATTAATGGCCGACACTGGTTTTGTCTTGTGAACATGAACCAGTCAAACGGGGCTACAAACCCCGATATTTCGTAACGCGATTTCACAAGTTACTAACCATTTTTTTTTTGTACTCGTTTTGACTGGCCTATTCCATCGTTCTTGATAAATACATTTTCGCACATGCACTTTTCGATTATCGATCAAGCTATTTAATTGAATTCTAATTTGTATATATATATATATATATAAGTTTAAGCTTAATCACTTTTGTCTTTTTTTGCATGATATCAGACTTGATTTTTCTCTAAATATCCAATGTACTGTTTCTTGATAATATATTTTGGAACAAAGTAAATAACACCTAGATCTCTTGAGATTTATTTATCTGCTAACGGAATTAATTTTTGGATTTATTATTAAAGACCTCCCCTATCGTTAATCAAACTTTATTCAATTTAACGGTTGAACATGTTTAATTGTTAAAAAAATTAAAATATGCCCACAATAATATATAAAATTATTAATATTTATTAAATAAATAAACTAAAAAAAAGTTAAAATCTCTACTATTTATCTCATTTTTTTACTTTTTTTATATATTTTTTATTTAATGAATATTAGTATTTTTATATATTATTTTGGGGGTATTTTGGTCTTTTTAACAGTTAAATATGGTCAACCGTTAAATTAGATGAAGTCCGACTAATAACAACGGGGGTCTTTTCTAATAAATTTAAATGTTAATTTCGCTTATACATCAATAAATATAGGGAAGCTAGATGTTATTTGTTCTTAAGGATATTTTATTGGTTAGGACGAGGAAGATTGTCCACATATCACAGGTGCCAATTTTTCAGTTTTCACTTTTAAATGGATTGGGTCAAGTTATAGAGCCCAACCTACTCAACTAGTAATCAATTACATTTGGTTTACCACTTCTACTCAGCACATCTCTTATTTTCCCTAAAATGGTCACAGTCACACGTAAAGGTGGGTGTCGGTTGGATTAGTTTATTTTTTTGTATAATTTGAATCAATTCGATAATTGATCAGTTTTTTAAAAAGTGATCCGATCCAACAGAAAAATAAAGTGATCTGAACCGAATTAGATCGGTTCGATTCGATTCGGTTTGATCGGTTCGTAGACTTATTAGGCTATACAAATGGACTTGATTTTTACAATATTGTTATTCATCATTTTAGTCTATTAATTTAATTAACCATGTTTATAAAATATAATAGATTTAATTAACCATGTAGTAAGTTGATTCATGAATAAGATAATTGGAAGTTCATATTTACATTTCCAATAGTTATGATTTTAAGAAAGGGAAAATTGTGCTTATTTGATGACTAGATTGAAGATTCTTGCAATGGTAAAAAAGTTAAGCATAAATTGTCTTGTTTTCTTATTTCAATTTGATTTACTCTTATTCAAAATTGGAACACAGAATACAACTTTTTGAAACATGAATCACTAATTCATAAGCTAAATAGCAATTTATAAATAACAAAACCTACGACAGTGGGATACGAGGCAGCAGCAGTGGGATGTGAGGCAGTGAGACTGTGACAGCGGGATGCGAGGCAGCAGCAAGATCGATGGTAGCGGAACACAAGTCAAACAAATGGACCTGCGACAACGGGATGCGATGCAGCAGCGAGATCGACAACAGCGGGACGATGATTGTTAGGGGCCGACGAAGACACAGATGGTGCTCTGCGAATAAGAGAGGCGGACAATCAAACCAGATTGTGCTCTACGAATGAGGGAGAGCTGAAGAGTGGAGGCAGTAGATTAGGTTTTTTTTTTTTAATTTATATACCGGGTTACCAGTTCGGATCGCGATTCCTAAAACTGATCTGCGAACCAATTTGGTAATAACCGGATCGTAAAAAATGAACTGAACCGATCCGTTAAGAATCTCGATCCGATCAAAAACCAGTTTTGACCAGTGCGATTCACCAGTACGGTTCGGTTCGTTGGATTTTTGCCCACCCCTAGTCACACTGACATTTTTATTTTTATTTTATATATTATATTATATTGTGTATAATTTAATATTATAAATATGTTATATGATAGTATATTAATTATTAATAAATAATTCAATTATATAGAAAATATAGAAAATTTGAAATCTATTATAACAAAATATTATTAAAAGATATAATTTCATTTAAAATATATAAAAAAATTGCTTTTAGAAAAATGTTAATAAATGATATAATTGCAATTACAATATAGAAAATTTGAAATCTATTATAACAAAATATTATTAAAAGATATAACTTCATTTAATATATATATATATATAAAAGAAATTGCTTTTAGAAAAAATGTTAATAAATGATATAATTGCAATTACAATATAGAAAATTTGAAAATGGTATTTGAATATTAGAATAATTATATATCATTAAAATTTTCATATATTATATTTTATGTTTTGTAATTTTATATGATAATTTATTAAAAGGTCACAAAAAAACCTAATTGTGTAGGAAAATTGAAAATCTTATTATAATATTATAAGAATTTTATTAAAAAAAAACTAGTAAAATGTATAATATAGTGAAAAAAAAATTAAAACATTATGGATACATCGATGTTAATTGTGTAGGAAAATTGAAAATCTTATTATAATATTATAAGAATTTTATTAAAAAAAAACTAGTAAAATGTATAATATAGTCAAAAAAAAATTAAAACATTATGGATACATCGATGTTAATAGTGTAATATATTAATAAACTGTTATTGGAAAAGAGATATATATATATATATATATATATATATATATATATATATATATATATATATGAGTATAAGAAGATGAATACATTCAGGCTGCGTTTAGTAATGCCGCATTGAATTGTCCTGTATTGTGCTGGACTAGTTTGAATTGAATATAATACGGCCATTTGTTCGGTGTACCATGGGATTAGATTAGATTAAATAATTTAATGAAATAGATTATTTTTAATTTTTTAAACAAAGTAAATTAAAATTTATTAAGATTCGCTTTTCACGAAATTATTACAACTCAGCTTAAAATTAAAATAATATTATTTACAAATAATTTTAATAAAAATTTGATATGAACAATATTTTTAAATATTAATTATATTTAAAAGTGAATAAGATTATTATATAAATTTGAAATAAAATTAAATATGTAAAAATGTAACATATTGAAATTTTCAAAGTGATGAACAAGTTCAATGCTCTTTGAACAAGTTTAACAGCAATCCCGCTATAAGACTTGTACAATAAATAAGTTTAACGGTAACCTTCACGAATGAGTTCAATGTTCCATGAACAAGTTTAACGATCACCACACCATTACACTTGTTCAATGAACGAGTTCAACGTTAACCTTCAAACGAGTTCAACGCTCCTTGAACAAATTCAATGGTAACCTTTAAAAATGAGTTTAACGCTCTTTGAACAAGTTTGACGGCCACCACACTGTTAAACTTGTTCGACAACCTTTAAGAACGAGTTCAATGACTCTTGAACAAGTTTAACGGTCGCCACACTATTAAGCTTGTTAACTGAACAAATTCAACGTAGGTTGAAATGGTTTGTATGATACAAACTATTTCTCCAGCTTAGTGGTAGCTCGACCTCCACTAATATGATATAGTACGTTTTAGGCCTAGTCCTAGGCCTATAACTTTTTTAACTTTGTATTTTTGGTAGTTTAATAACTTGCTAAACAAATATGAAAGGGACAAAATGAGGTTTGATTTAGTGATATTTTCCTCATATTTACATTATTGAGGTTATATAGGTTTAAGTCATGTTTTCTAATCCAAACTCTGAATTAATTGTAATAATTTTTAAAATAATAATAATAATAATCTTGAATTCCCTCAATTTTCTGTATTATACCCAAAAAATTAAATATTAATAACATCTCGGATATTTTCATAATTTTGGGACACCAATATTTAAATTAAAGGAAACAATTATTTCCCAAAATATCAAAAATATATGAGGATAAATTGGTAATATCATGAATATATCGGTAATATCAGGGATATATGCTGATATTGTTAATATTATCATAATCTATTACTAATTTAATTTCAAACAATTTATTTTAATTTTAACAAGTTATTTATTTAATCTTTTATTTATTTGAAATTCTTCAATATCCAATGATATTGATAATTCCACCAATATTTGGGATATTATTATTTTTCCCCCTAAAGTTTTAAAATACATCATTTTACCCCCTACTGTAAAAGTATTTCCCAATATCCCCTGCCGTTAAAAAATTTAACATAATCGTTAAAATTTCACTATTTAACACTAAAAATATCAATTTACCCTTCTTTAAAATTATCCGCAATCATTACATTTAACTATATATCATCATTAAAGAAACAATTAAATTTTTTTTCTTCTTACTTTTTTTTTTTTACTTTTTCTCTCACCTCTCCTCTTTCCAACTCTCATCTCTATCACTTTCTCTAATTTATTTTTCTCATTCTTATCTTTATCTTTCCCCATCTCTCTCTTCCCCCCAATCTTATTTTCTCTCAATCTCCACCGATCTCCTCTAACTCTCCATCTCCCTTTCTTTCATTTTATTTAATTTTTTCACTCTCTATTTCTCCCCATCTCTCTCTCCCCCCCTCTTTCTTATTTTCTCCATTCAGACAGTCTCTTCTCCCAGTAAATTTTGGTAATATTATAGCGACGGATTTTGGAGAGGAGAGAGAGGCGGGTTTTGAAAGAGGTGTTTTGATTTTTGGAGTTTGTGGCGGCGGGAAGATGAGAGAAATGAGTTTTTAGTAAATTTAAATTTTATTTGGTGAATTTGTGTGGATTTAGTTCTGGGGGGTTTGGGTGAATCTTGGGAGAAAATATTAAGTGAGTGGTGTAATGAGAGAGAGAGATGGGTGTGGATTGGTGGAGTTTGGCGAGAATCAGAAACGAGGAAAAAAAAAAGTAGGGTGTGGGTATGTGGGGTAGGTTTATATATATATATATAAAGGATTGGGTATGGATTGGATGTGGAGTAGAGTAATAAGTTTTAAGTAAAATAAAAATAAAGTAGTTTTTTAAATATTTTTTTCTTTTTAATACATATACAATTACCTCCATACCCTTATGGGCAAACAACCAGCTCAACAATTTAACAGAATAGTAATGGCAGGGGAGATATTGTAAAATACTTTTAAAGTAGAGGATAAAATGATGTATTTTAAAACCTCAAGGGTCAAAAACAATAATATCCCCCAATATTTTCATGAAAAGGAATTACATAGAATATACTTCAGGTATACTTTATTCACAGTCAAAAACTACTTATCTAAAATTTAACAAAGACCTCCCATATTTCACCATTAATTTTAAAAGTTAATCATGTCAAAAGAATAAAAATACTTAAATGTCTATATTACCCTTAATTTAATAAATTAAAAATTTAAAAAAAGATCTCTATTGTCTATCTTAATAAAAAATTATAAATTAAAAAAATAAATTTTTACCGTCCATTTCAGAGATGTATAATAAAGAAAAAAATAAAGAAAATTGAAAAAAGCCAAAATGGAAAAGTGGGGATCAACAAATGGCTTGTTTCTTTTATTGGATTCAATAATTTATATCTCATTCACTTGTTTTATTTTTTTTAAGTGATAAAATCACTTAAATAATCCGTGAAATTATTTAATTATAAAAGTGAAAATTTTCCACTTATTACTAAACTAAAAAGTAAGGGATTACATATCAGTTTTTTTATTCCTATACTATTATTGTAAATTTTATCTATTTCCAATTTTGTCAATTATCACAACCCTTATCCATATTAATATTTTTTTGCTTTCACGTTTAAAATAATTTAGCATTCAAATAAAATTTTTAAGTACGATTCAAACTCACAATTTTAATATTGTAAAGGTAAAGGGCATTCCACTATTCCAATAACAACTTATCAACTTTTGCAATAATTTTTGTTGTTGGGGTAGATGTACAATTCGACTCTTGTTCAGGGGAATGTCGCTAAAAATCAAAAGATAAGTTAATGGATCTGCGACTGCTAATGTGAGCGTTACTGTGAAAATCACTGAAAAGACTAACGTAACACGTTTGACGGTTTGAGGAAGACGACACATTTGCTATTAGTGGTGATAGAGAAAGAAAAGACCGGCGTCGCATTAACAGTTTTCCTTCAATAATATCTCTGAACATTGAAGCCAGCTATTAGCTAGAGCCTAGAAGAAACCAGCAATGGAGGATTTCTGGAAAAGAGCAAAAAGCTTCGCAGAAGAAGCGGCGAAACAATCACAATCCCTAACATCCTCCTCCAAAATCGCCGATCTGGTTGCCGAGACAGCTAAGAAGTCAAAAGAACTGGCATTAGAGGCCTCGAAGAAAGCCGACGAGATCAAAACGGCTGCGCTGAAGCAAGCCGATCAGATCCCAATCAAGTCCTTCACCGACATCATTCCATCTCAGCTCTCTTCATTATCGTCTATCGCTGCCTCGTCCTCCTCTTCGGATCCCGCCATTTCGGATTCGGAGCTCCGAAAGTTCGGCGTTACGGATGACTTGAGAGAGTTTGTCAAAGGACTTACGTCTAGTACATTCCAGAACTTTCCTGTCCAAGGTAGTGATGTTCGAACTGAAAATTAACTGCGTCTTGTTTTTGGTTTTTGAAAATCATTTGTTGTTTGGTTGAAACGATGAGTGTGTAGATGAAACTGAAATGCCCGATGTGCCGACCACGACATCGAATGTACGGAAGGATCTGACGGAGTGGCAAGAGAGACATGCCACGCTTGTTCTCACTACTGTTAAGGTACATTTCCTGTTCAGAGTGATTGCAGTTTTCTTTTCCTTCTTTTGGTTGCTCAAATTATTAGGAAAAGGAACTGTGCACTTGAAAAGAAGTTGTCTATAATTTTAAGAAAGGTAGAAGTATTGATTTTGAATTTAGCATCGGATTTTGTGCACAACAAATGTGGAAGTTCATTGTTAAGTAGGCAACTTGGATTTCATATCAATCCTCCATTTATGATATTAGGAAGTAAGCATGTTGTACTAAATTTTATGATATTCATCCTGTTGTAGGGAATATCCAAGTTAAGATATGAATTATGCCCTCGTGTTATGAAAGAAAGGAAATTCTGGAAGATATATTTTACACTTGTCAGCACTCATGTTGCTCCGTAAGTAACTATCAATCTCTCCACAAAGTCTCTAGCTTTGCTTTGATTTCCATTACATTATTGATACAAGAGATCTCGCATGCCGCATCTTGCTTCATTATGATCATGGGAAAATGTTATAGTGATGGATGTCTTAGTATAAATACTAATGGTCAAAAGTTTATTTTTAAGTCCATTCACAACAGTAAATTAAATCTACTATGGATGGCTATTCTTTTCAGGGGTAAAATATTATTCACGTCTTGTTTTAAATTTATATGGCTCAAAATGAATCTAACATATCTTTTATATCCTTCAAAAACTTAGAATTTTGCATGATAATATAGGTCACATAACTGGAGTATTGTCTCAATATCTGTCTAAAACCAATGTTTGTAAATTTCTTTGCTTTTCGTTGAGGTGGATTTTGATATGAAGATATTTTGATTATGATTTCTCTTTTCCACGTGTGCAAATGCACATTTGTTTTGTTTCTCTATTTTGATGGGTGTATGGTTGCATGAGCCGTGGGTTGGGTGTGTGGGTGTGCATGTGAGTTTGTGTGTAGGTGTGGGTGGGTGGGTTCTCGCTCCTTATTGTGTATGTATAAGTATAGGAACGTTTATTTGCTTTTATCTTCAGGCATATGCCTAACTAAGCTATATAAAATAATACCTAAGATAGAGAAGTTCTTGTTGACTAATTAAATCATCTCTTTCCTTGTTATTCTTATGCTCAGCTATGAGAAGCAGTACATGGAGGATATTAAGGTCAAAGCAGAAAAGCAGGTAACAGATAATATAGTGAAGCCAACTCCAGTAGTTGGAGACACTAATAAAACAGAAATGACAGAGAAGAAATTAACAACTAGGACTTCAACTGCCTCATCAGCTGAGCAGGATTTGGATACTTTTCTTTTGGGAGATCTTGAAGACAGTGATGGGGGTGCAGGTATACTTTTTTTTAACTTCTGGGTGCATAGTCATGAACAACAGCCGATTATAATATATTAATATCATATTCACCTTCCATTTGTTTGCAACAAAATTTTCTTCATTCAAACTTTGCTTGCCTGGTCCTGAGGCTATGATATGACTGGGACTTTAATCATTGTGCAAGCATATCTCCTAGAATGCAACTTTTTGTCAGGACCTCACACAATTCACCTTGAGCATCATACTTATGATTCATCTGTGTGGTTGATTTTCGGTTTTGATGACTACATAATGGATTGGTACATTGTGAAATTGCCATAATTTTTTCAACTGTCATAAGGTAGCTTTGTTTTTTTAATTTTATCTTTTGTCTTTTAAAGCATTTGTATATATGCGTTGGCGCTCACTGGAGACCAGGAAGCCATCCCTTTATGACAACAATAGCATAGGAACGAGTTAATATATTAGATATGTTTGCTACGTTAAACTCTTAGAAAACCCTCATCTTTTTTCTATCTTAAAGAAAATTTGGCTTCTTGTTATTGAAATCTGTTATATACAGTACGTTGATTTTATTTATGCAGTCCACATTCATACCAAAAGGTATATTTTTACTCCTTGTCATCACTGGTGGGTTTATGTGCTTAAATATGCGTACTTAACAAAATGTTTTTATGGTTTGCTGATCCTTTGATCAAGCTATGTACATTGGTACAGAACAGAGGTTATAGTTTTACTTTCTTTATGAGTTCTCTGAGGAATAAAAATCAGAAACCTAAACAAACTGCACTTGACAATTTCTTGCTTTTATTGTCTTTCGTTCATTTGGCAAACTTTACATTTAGGTTGTTGATTGTTACATTGTCTTTCAGAGGATGGTGATGGGAGCTTTGATGATGATTTTGATAAGATTGGCAATTCAGTAAGTTTGAATTATCTTTAAGCCACTTTAACATGGCACTTTCCAATATTAGCATGTTTGTTTTACTTTTCCCTTTGCTTTGCGAATTATATTTTTGGGTTGCTTCCATTTAGTGTATAACATCTGTACTAAAATAGTTGTTCCTGAATTGATAATTTATTGCTACTTGTAGGATGTTGAGGATGAGAAGCATTTGGAGAAGAAGGGAGCTACTACGAGTTAGAATGCTGGTAGCCAAGGGATTATAAGAAATGATGATGATGATGATAATAATATTAATAAAGTTGCTCATGTAATTGATGAAGAGGTCTGCTAAAGAGAAATGTATGTTTGACGCAATTTCTTGAAGATTTCAAGGGTGAATTTGGATGGAGGTAGCAGGTATGGTTAGTTGGAAATCTGCAACAGTTATGTGCTTTCAGTCATTGTGTTAATGATATATACCTATTTGTTAATAAAGTAGGGGGAGACTAGAACCTTTATTTGTCTTGTACAGATCACTTATTTTGGTTAATTCATAAGTTTTTCATTGATTGCTTTCCTGAATTTTTGCTAATACTCATGGTTAGTATATTCCTTGTCTAATTTTTTAAAAATATAGGGGAGAGCCTAGAACTTTTGCTTTCCTGAATTTTTGCTAATACTCATGGTTAGTATATTCCTTGTCTAATTTTTCAAAAATATAGGGGCGAGACTAGAACTTTCGCAGCATAGGTTTTATGTAATCGTGTTTGGCGTTATGCTCCAGAGCGCGGACATAAAAATAAAAGGGCTAATTACAATAACATCCTCTGAGATTTGGTATAATAGCACAGATATTTCAAGTATGACCTTTATTACAATAAATTACCCTAATATTTTATTGTTGTTACACAAATATCTCCTGCCGTTGGACATGACCATTGGAACCGAACCGGCGGTTCCGGTTTTAAATTTTAATCAACCGGGGGGAACCGTCTGGTTCGGTTCCTCCTCGATTTTTTTTGGAACCGGCGGTTGAACCGCCGGTTCCAAACCGTCGGAACCGGCCAAAATAAAAAAAAATTAAAAATTAAAACAAAATTAATAAAAAAATTAAATATATAAATAACGATAAAATTGAAATAAAATTTTGATAATATTATAAAACTATAAAATTAAATAAATAAATAAAAAATTAGGGCTTGCACTTAATTTTACCTCAATTAAGCTGCCTATGTATCCTCTAGGAGGAATCAAAGCCCACGTAGTTCTTTTACCTGTTATGTTTCGGATGTGATCAATCGTCGCTTGTTCCTTCGGTTGCCGTTGTATCGTCGTTGGTGTTGAAGAAGTTATTGTCGTCGGACACCAGATCCAATTCTTGCTGCCGGTATGTGGCCTTGGTCCAGTCGTCAACACAGACCTGGATCTGTATTGAGTCAGCACTGAGCAATGCTCGCCTCTCGTCCAGAACATTGCCACCTGCACTAAATTCATGCTCGACGGCGACGGTCAAGACAGGGGTTCCAAAAATTTGTTTGGCAATGATGGCCAAAATTGGAAAGTTAGTTGCGTGCTCCCTCCACCACTGTAGGACGTTAAAGTCTGGGGTGTCCAAAAACTCAAAGGAGGTGTTTATGTAAACATCAACCTCTGAAACATAGGTTGATGAAGACGAACTCCCCGACGTCCTTACTTTTTTGGTAAACACGCTTGCCCCTAACTTCCTTAATGTGGAGGGAAAGCGCGAATGACTAGTACTACCGCTTCCGCTTGGTTCCGATTATTGAACATTAATGTTCAGCGAGGGACCGTAAACAGAACGATATTCGTCATACATTGAATAAAATAAATTCCTAACATTATTATATAAACCACTAACATCTATGTCCATTATCCCTAGAGATTGGTAATAAGTGTAAAAAATTCATATAAACTATTAAATTTATTCCTAGGGTCAAAAACTGATGTAACAGTATAAATTACAGGAATGTCCCTATAATAGTTTATCCATCTTTCTCGCATTGCATAAACACACGGAACTAATTCATTTATTTGTGCACATTCATTAAGTGCACCTACAATATTAAGGGCTTCAAATAAAAATAAATGTGAAGTTAGATAATATATACCGGATAAAAAATTTGTTGCATCATGAAAAACTTTTAACAGCATGCAAATTTTTGTACAAACATCCCAATGGTGTTCATATAAATTAATGGTATTAACATTATGCTGCATAAATCTAACTAATAATTCTCTATACTCGTAGCTTTCACAAAGCAACTTATATGTGGAGTTCTAACGAGTTGGAACATCACGGGAAAACCTAATTGGATATTTCCCGTTAGCTTTACAATACCTAGCCCATTGTTTCATAGTGCTAGAATGTTTCCACAAATAGTATAGAGCATCCCTAATTGGTGTAATCCACTCATATAGTGTTTGCAAACCATGTTGTACGCATATATTTAAAACATGGCAAACACATCTTTGATGAAAAAATATGCCGCCAAAATAGGGTTGACACAATTGAATTAATTGTGGAACAACGGCAGTATTATTTGCAGCATTATCAAAACCAATTGTAAAAATTTTACTCTCAATACAATATTCTTCAAAAATAATTTTCATTAATTTATAAATATTATCAGCAGTATGGGTGTCGTCAAAAACTCTAAATGCCAATATTCGTTT
Organism: Xanthoceras sorbifolium; assembly: GCA_003430845.1. Lineage (NCBI taxonomy): Eukaryota > Viridiplantae > Streptophyta > Magnoliopsida > Sapindales > Sapindaceae > Xanthoceras > Xanthoceras sorbifolium. The sequence continues at coordinate 2,555,193 of CM010621.1, read as the reverse complement.
TTGCAAATCCCATGATTGGTCAACGAAATGGCAAGTGAGTCCTAAGTATGAATGTTTTTGCCAATGATCACTCCAGATATCGGCACAAACAGACACACGACCCGGATAATTTTGAAAATATTTTACTAAAGCTTTTTTTTTCTTTTTTATAAATATCACACATAGTACGTTTTAATGTGGTCCTAGGTACTCTACATGCAGCGGGATTTAAAGCATTATGACAGTATTTTAAAAAACCAGTTTTTTCCCCAAAACTAAAGGCGAGATGTTCGGTCGCTACCATTCTTGCTAATTGGTCCCTATTATTTTGATCAGTATATTTAAATAAAGGATGGTTAGGGGATGTGTACCTTGCAATTTGGTGTTGTCCTCGCTGATGGTGAGCTTCGGCTGGATGTTTGCTGTTGATATGCTTCCAATACGTCCTGTACCCTCCGGATTTATTCAATTTAAAATCTTTGGAACAATAATTGCAAACCATTATAACTAAACCATCCTTTTCCACCCTCTTCATATGAACTTTAAAAAGTTCAGATTTGTACTTTGACAAATCTGGCTACCTCTGCGGCAATTGTACGGTTTCACTTGGGATTGGGAGGGTTGGAGCAGAGGAGGGACCACCGCCAGAAGAGGGATGAGAATAATCAGGATTAAAATTAATAGGAGTTTCATTACCAAAAATTACCTCCTCAAATTTTCTTTCTTGCAGGTATTTAGCAAAATTTCGATCGTTGTTGTATTCTGGGAAAGGGTGACTTTGCACTTCTTGAACATTTAAATCCGGTACCTGCTCATTTTGCTCAGCGTTTCTGTTGGAAACGGACCTTCGGCCTCCGGAAATAGATTTTCGACGTCCGGAAATAGATGGTCTTGATGGTGATGCCATTATAAATTTATAAAATAAAGTGTTTAAACAAATAATGAAAACAATTGAAGTAGTGAAAAATAATAGCAAGATTGAGAGAATGAGAGAATTAGAAAAATATTGAGAGAATTAGAGATGAGAGAAATATTGAGAGAATGAGAGAATTTGTGTGAATGAATTGGAGAATTGATGGAGTTTATATAGTTTTTTGGATTGGAAAAAAATTAATATTTTTAAAACTTTAGAGGTTAAATTGTAATTTTTTAGGGGTTATTTTGGTAATTTTTCAGGAGGGAGCCGTTGTTCAACGGCTCCCTAACGGCTACATTGCTGCCAGGTGGCAGCAGATGGCCGTTGGCCACAGTGTGGCCAACGCCCAAAATTTTTTTTAATTTTTTTTTTTAAAAAAAAAAAAAATTAAAAACCGGAACCGAGTTCCGGTTATTTTTTTAGGGAAATCGGAACCGGGACTGACTGTCCCGGTTCCGGTTCAAAATCGCCGATTCGGTTCGAATCGCCCGGCTCGAACCGAACTGGGGCCATGCTTACCTGCCGTTAGTGTCAGACCGTTATCATCAATGTGTCAAACCACTTTTAGGGGTAAAATGGTAAAGTTGCTTCCTATTTTCAGAAGCAATAAATGCTTGGACAGTAAAAATAATAATAAAATAATAATTAAAAAAGAAATAATAGTACTGAAAATATATTATTTAATTAATTAAATGATTAAAAAATTATTATTATATTAAAATAATTAGAAATTAAAATTAAAATAATTAAAAAAAATAAACAATAAATATTTAATGGCCATATAAGATCTGAACCATTAAATGATTCTCTCATCTCTCTGCATTCTTTGGAAGGGGTATCTGAGATTTGAGAGTTTTTTTTGTATTTTTTTTTTCTGGGTAATTCTCTGGGTATCTAAAATTTGGTTTTTGCATTCTTTAAATAATTCTCTGCATTCTCTGGAAGGGGTACCAGAAAAAGGTATAGCAATGTTGGTTTTTTCTGGGTTTGATTTTTTTTTTTGTTTTTTTGTTTTTTCTCTTTGATGAAGATGAAATGATGAATCTAGGTTAGGTGTTGTTGAAGTTGTTTGATGGAGTAGACCGTTGTTGAAGTTATTTTGGTTTATTTAGTTTAGTTTTGTCATTTTTGGTTGAATTGTGATGGTTTTGATGTAATGGAACTCAATTTGGAAAATTATTTGTTGATCTCTTGCAATTGGTTATTCTTGAAAATGAATTTTCAATCCCATTTCTGTTTCACTGGCATCATTAACTGAGATTATAATTGGTTTAGATGGCAAGCCTCCACTTTCTTTTTTCTTATTTTTTTTATTTGTCAATTGTAATATTATTGAGGGGCAAAATCAGAATTAAATTTAAATTTTCAAGACAAAAAGGTGGCAGGGGTTGTCAGCAGAGGTCTTGCAACTTTTTAGGGGCATTTTAATCTTTTACCCCTAAAAGCAATATGACACACTGACGGTAACGGTCTGACACTAACGGCAGGGGATGTTTGTGTAACAATAATAAAACATCAGGGTAATTTATTGTAATGAAAGCCATATTTAGAATATTTGTGCTATTATGCCAAATTTTAAGGGTGTTATTGTAATTAGCCCAAAATAGTGTTTGGTTGACAGTAAACAATGGAGGAAAGGAATATCTATACTGTTAATATTTAAAATTAATTTTATTCAATATAATTTTATCATAATTTGTATTTCAATTATGATAAAAATTTGCTAAACAAAGAGAAATCAAATAAAAATTTTGCTAAATAAAAGTTTGTATTTCAATTTTACTATTGATCATAAGTCAATTTTATAGAGAAATCAAATTCCTTCAGCACCTGTTAAACAAAGAGAAACGAAAATTTGCTTTAATATTGTTAGAAATAATAATGCTAAAATAAACAAGATAATAGACAAACACCAACACAAACAATAATAAAACAACAATAATATATAAATTTGAAGTTGAGGCCGTGTTTCATACGATGTCCTTAAAATAAATTCATCCCTTACTGTAGGTACGTCTGTTTCTTATAATACAACCACTTCGAATGATTGTCGTAGGACAACTCCGGCCCATTGATTAAGTCATACCTTTATCACACTAAAATAATGGGTGAAAAAAATCCAAGAGCAGATTGCAAGAAGGATTTTAATATTTTCTTTTTAACAATTATAATTATTTTGGGATTCAAGGAGGGGGACATGACTTGAACTTACAACTTCAAGGATGTAAGTATGAGGGGCAAACCACTTACCAACCTCATCTTGCCAGAATTTCAAAAATTTTGGTGTTATGTTTTTTTCTCAAAAACTGATGCCAATTATAATGGAGTTATTGCAATTTAATTTAGGCAGTTACATAGCAAATATTCAATTGATTTAATTGCCATAATTTCATTTGATTTTAATTCTGAACTCAATTTTATTCTAATTCCTAATTAATTTAAAATTCAAAATTTGAATGACAATTATAATTAGAAAAAATTTAAACCAAAATCAGCAAAACTAATATGGAACACGAGTGCATGCCCACAATCCAAACCGGTGTGACATTCGTGTTCTTAGGATGCACTCGCACATAAATTTTTAGATTCGAGGTTCATGATTTATACCCTCGCTGCTATACTCACTTAACAATTATACACTAGTTAAGTATATATAAGCTCAATTTGGAACGTTTGATTTTAAGTAGGTGTGAATTTAGGTAGAAATGAAAAGAATCTTGGATTTGAAAAGTGAACCTCTATTGATCTTAGTGGATACGACGTGCAGTTCAGTTATGTTACAATGGAGAAAGCATTTCCACTATAATGAAGCAGAGACTTCTCCATTGATATTATCGAAGAAGTAGCCCCTACTGTGATTTATAGAGGCCATTCGTAAGAGTGATTTTCATTTTTTTTATTTTATATATTTTATAATTTTCATACTATCTTTTTTTTAATGTTTAGATTTTTAAACCACCATATAATAAATTTGTAAAAATTATTAAAAATAACCTAAAAATTATTGACGAAATTATTTTTAGCCACATAAGAAAAAATAATCGTTTATAGCCAATTTAAAAAGAAAATAACATAAATACCTTCAACCACTCACTGACTGGACAATTATAAAAAGACCCCGAAATAATAAAAATTATAAAAAAATTCATTAAAAATTATTGAAAAACTCATTTTACACATTAAAACTAAAACACTTTTTTCTTCTTTCCTTGCGTTGATTTTGTAATCCCTTCTTTAATATTTTTTTTCCTTTTATGGGAGCAGATCTTTCTTTTTGTTTTGTCACTTCTTTTTCTTTTTGTCTTTTTTATTAAAAATAGTTACACACTTTTATTTTTCATACACATATCATCTTGTTTTTATCAACTCTATTATATCAACAAAATTAAAACTTAGAGGTAATTTTATAAAAAATTTTGTATTTTATTTAGAATGTATTTCATGGATTTTTTAAGTTATTTATTTATTTTATTTGTATATTGTATTTGATTAGTGGTTGAAAGAATTTGAGTAATATTGGGGTTTATTTTTATGAAATTTTAATGGTTATAGAATATGTTAGTGAAATGTAGGTTACTGAAATGTTTGGTAATAATATTGGTTAGTGAAATATTTGTTAGGGAAATGGAGGTTAGTGAAATGTAGATTAGTGAAATATATATTAGTGAAATGTAGATTAGTGAAATATTTGTTAGTGAAATGTATGTTAGTGAAATATATATTAGTGAAACATTTAAGGTGTAATTGTTTTCAGTGAAATACTGTTACTGAAATGTTTTGAGTGAAACATTATCAGTGAAATTCACTTTTATTAATGTTTTTGTGAAATGTTGCATCTTCTAAATATTTGTCTCTTATTTCAGGAAATAAATACTCGTATACTTCTACTCAAATAGACAATGGAATGATCTAGATTATGTTGGTGATTCATCGGCTGGGGTACTTGGTTTCTAAAAGGTTGAAACTTATATGGTTGGTTGAGTTGATATATCGAAAGTTTAACATTGACAGTATACGGTATAACATAGACAACAGTACAGTCGCTTAAAGATTGAATTCTCAATTTTTCACTAACATACATTTCACTAACCTATATTTGATTAACTAATATTTCATTAACCTTCATTTTACTAACTAACGTTTCACTAACATATTTCATAACCATTAAAATTTTACAAAAATAAATCATAATATCATCCAAATTCTTTCAACCACAAATCAAATACAATAAAAAACTTAAAAAAATTCATAAAATACATTCTAAATAAAATACATAAAATTTCATAAAATTACTTCTAAGTTTTGATTTTGTTGATATAATTGAGTTGGTTTAGACAAAATAATGAGTGTCTGAAAAATAAAGGTGTGTAACTAGTTTTAATGAAAAATATAAAAAAAAGAAATGACAAAACAAAAAGAAAGAGCTGCTACCATAGAAGGAAAAAAAATATAAAAAAAAGGGTTAAAGTCGGCGCAAGGAAAAAAAAAATATTTTTATTTTAATATGTAAAATGAGTTTTTCAGTAATTTTTAATGGATTTTTTTTATAATTTATAATTTTTTTAAGATCTTTTTATAATTATCCAGTCAGTGAATGGTTGAAAGGTATTTATGTTATTTTTTTTCAAAATGGCTAAAAATAATTATTTTTTCATTTGAGATTAAAAATAATTGTTTCTATAATTGTTTGACCACTTTTAATTTTGTCCATTTTTATTTTGATTTATTGTGCAAGGTTTTGGGTATTTGTCAAGTAAAAATGGTTCAAGCTAATAGAAATCTTCAACAACAACAAAACAAGTCTAAAGAGTGTTTGTGTAGAATTTACAAATTTCTCCATCTAAGTGTACGAATGCCAAACCTTAAGGGTTCTAGTGCAATTTCCCATAATATTAAACAATAAAATGCGTTTGGTATTTCAGTATTGACGCTAAACAATCATAAACGAAAAGGGAGGCCATGAAGAAGCAAAGAGGCTTGTCCTGGCTCTAATGATTTGAAGTAGGAGTAATCTATGGCTCTTCCCTCCCTCTTCACATCCATTTTGCTGCGCCTCTCTTTTAAGTTAATTCCGGCCATATCCTCTTCTTCTCTCTGTCGACTACACACCTTCACTTCTCCCCAACAGCCTCCTCCAGTCCCTAAGAAAGTCCCATTCACAGTCTCTGCTCATGGAATCACGTGGCAAGACCCCTATCATTGGATGAATAACACCGACCACCCTGATTTTATTAACTACCTCCACCAAGAAAACTCCTATGCTCATGCTTTCATGGCTGACACTCGAAACCTTCAACGTACTCTTTTCTCTGAGATGAAAAGTCGAATGCCCACCAAGATTTCTACTCCTCCTGAGCTTTGGGGACCTTGGTTTGTCCATTTTCCACTGACTCATTCCTTGCCTTTTACTCTATTTATTAATATTCTTATTGTTGCTGACAAATTATTTTGATATGAAAATGAGTAGGCTATACTACCAATACATACCGGAGGGGAAGGAATACCCGCTTTTGTGCAGGAGGTTGGAGACGGAGATGGAGGCAAGAGGGGAATTTCCAAAGGAGCAGATTTTGCTTGATTGGAATGAAGTCGCTGAAAACAATGGTAACTCTTTTTCTTTATTCCTTATTGTTTATGACAAATACCCCTTTGGTTACTTAACATTTATGTGCAGCTGAATTGATGTGGCATCAATCTTATCCAATTTTTTTGTTTTTTGATTGGAAACAAAACTATTTTATTAACATACGAACAAGTTTTTGCTGGGTTATAATGCAAAAAATTCATTTAAATATTACTTTTCTGTATGGGTTAAGGGCTCTTGTATAAAGCTTCAATAGTTGTGAATCTTTTAATTGTCTATATGCTGCTGTGAAACTGGTTAATGTTTCATCTCTTCAAAAATGTGGTTAATATTTATATTTTAGGGTTTCAATTGCTTGGTTGCTGTACAGAAGTATAAATAGTTTTTTGTGGCCTCCTTCATCTGCTCTAGAGCCTTTGCAGTGGTTACTTTTACCTTATTCGCACATGTTTTTTTTTTTTTGTTAAGATTCGTAAACACGTTTACTTACCAAGAGGAAAGAGAAAAACAAAGCTTGAAGCCTTGAACAATAAGGAGAAAAACCACGTTCATAGTACTGCTATGTATATCAATATTAATGTATCTACATAGTGATTCCTGTTAGTCTTACCTTGGTGTTGGGACCCTTTGCCATGCTTATACATCGTTGTTGTGAAGTAAGTATCATTTTCTATGAGGTTCGGTTTACTTGGTATAAATACTGCTGTAGGTTATGTTCATGTGGGTACATGTCGAGTTTCACCAGATCACAATTTTCTAGCATACACTCTTGACACCACTGGCAGTGAACGATTCATACTTCAAATTAAGGACCTCAGGAATGGATATATGGTCCCTAGGTTACCAGTTGATGGGGTTGTCAGCTTGGCATGGGCTCAAGATAGCAAGACTCTGTTCTATACAATATCTGATGAGAATCAACGACCTTGCAGGTAAAACTTGTCACTTTTTATCTCGAGCCTTTTCTCTGGAGATGGGGATAATTGTCCTTTACTGTTTCTTGTGTCAGGGTCCTCTGCACAAAACTAGGATCAGATATTACGGATGATGTCCCGGTATTCACAGAAGGTGATTCCAGTTTTTGTGTGGATATAACAAGCACCAAAGATGGAAAGTTTATAACTGTGAATTCAAACTCAAGGACTTCATCTGAGGAAGGAATTTACCTATTTTGTTTTTCATCCTTTGAGTATCTATGTATAAATCATTCTCTCCTTGTTATGTTTACATTATATTATTTTTAATGCAGGTTTATTTGATAGACGCAGCCAACCCATTAGCTGGCTTGCAAAGAATACGAAAGCGTGTTTCTGGAGTACAGTATTTTTTGGAACATCACTATGGTTTTTTCTATATTCTTACAAATGCTCCTTTAAGTGAAAAGGAGAAATGGTCCAGTGGAGATTATTACTTGGCTAGATGCCGAATTGAAGATATTCACTTGGCTAATTGGCAGGTGACATCACAGTTTGGACTCTCTGTTTTTGGTTACCTATCTTTACCTCTTTTTGTTTACATGCTCTTGCTTTCTATTCAGAACATCATTCTTCCTAGTGAAGATATCAGCTTACAAGATATGGACATCTTCAATGGACATCTAGTGCTCTTTCTCAATAAAAAAGGTGTCCCTATGTTCTGTTCCATCAGTTTACCTATCAACATTAATAGTAAGGTATCAAAATCCTCCTTGTCACATTCTTGTTTAGAATCAACAATATCACCATGTTACTCTGTAACTAAATCCAATGTAGAGACTTGAAAGAGGAAGAGATGACAAGCTTAGTGGGTAACATTGAAGGGCTTTGGCTGATGATCCAAGGAGAATAGAAGGATATGGACTCTTGATAAATCTAGCAACTTCTCTGTAAGAGTCATCCATTCCATCTTTTGACCTTTCAAAGCAATTTGGAAGGCTAAAGTCCCTACAAAAGTTAAAACTTTAGCTTGGATCACATCACATGGGAAATTAAATACCAATGACATGATACAAAGGAGAAGACCTAGGAATCCTCAATGGTGTATCATGTGCAAAAAGAATTATGAGAGCATAGATCATCTTTTCTTCATTGTTCCATTGCTTCCAGCCTATGGAATAAGCATTTTAAAGCTGTTCATCATAAAGGGCCCCTATCTCTTCATTGTATAGATATCCTAGGTGAATTTCTTGTTGCGTTTTGGGGGAGGTAGCAAAACTAAAACTCTTTGGAGGGGTGCCATAATGGCTCTGCTTTGGGTTGTTTGGACGGAAAGGAATAGAAGAATTTATAAGAATGAAACAAGAGAACATATTTTTTTTTTTTGGTATAAGATTCACTTTTGGGTTTCACTTTGGGTTTCAGTTGCTCCCGTTTTTAAAGAAGTTCATTTCTTCTTTATCAACCTTAAGCTACTCTAGCTTGATAGGGTTTTGCTCTTGCTTAGAGCTTTTTGGGTGGCTTTTGTATAGGCATTTATATCTTTTGTAGTTGTTCCTTTCTCTTATTGTTAAGGACAACTTGCTTTCTCTTATCATATATCTCTTTGTTTAAAAAAAAAGTCACTAAATCCAAGATCGTAGGGTATAAAGAAAGGGCTCAACAGTATTATTTAAGCACTTTTAACACACCCTTTCTCGTGCAAAATTAACATACTTCGCACGTGGCCCTAGCCACAGATTCAAACCTATAACAAATTGAGAAACAAACACAAATTTAATCACTTGGAGGGACTTGAACCTAGGCACTCCTGATAAAAGTGGCTTTAATACTATGTTAGAAACTGCTAGACCAAAAAGTTTAAGTTATTAGGAAAAAGTCCTAACAATAACATTTGAGCACGCTTAATTTACTATATTGTTGACAATTTGTCGTTCTTGCTTTGCATCTTTTACCTAATGATATGAAGTTCTGTTGTAATATTTTTTTTTACCCCTTTTTTTCTTCTCTAAATGATCCTTAGGCAGAGAACCTAAGGAGAAAATTTATCAATAGCAAAGTAGAAGTATTACATGAATTGGCGTATAGCCATAAAAACAAACCCCAAAAGTGGTATGAAACAGATCTAAAGAAATGAAATTCAAACCCTAACTCAGAGCTCTCATCCTTGGACCTATTTTTCACCCTTATAACACAAGCGATACAATGATTTTTAGTGAAGAAAGACTGGGATTATCTTGAATGAACTTGTTAAACAAACATCTTTTCTTGATAATTTTTATTATTTCATATGGGTATATCTACAATTCAATATGTAAGCACCTGCCTATAAAATGTGATTGCAACTTTGCAAGTCTATATCCAACACCACAGAAGTAGAAATCTCTTTCACATCAAACAATTAGTAAAAGAACAGGGGAAAAAAAAACAATTGGCAGAAATCAGAATGCAAATGATAATAATTCAGTATCAAGGAATTCTGGATATGCTAAGACACTTCATCATAACCATAAAAAGAATCTAGAGAAGAGCAGCAGCTAGACTTTTTTCATACTCTGCCCTTTCCTTAAAGCAAGCTGATATGGGTTTCAAAGTGCTGAGGATGAAGTTAATCTTCTGTACTTCCTGTCAATACTAACTTCTAGAATAATGGATCTATAGAATATGTGATGGAATAGACAAGCAAACATAACAGACAATTTCTAGAATGTAAGCAAATACTCATCTAGGTCGTAAATTATTTTATTCTGACTTACTCTCGTAATTGCTAATTGGGGTCACCACTTTCAATTATGACAATGGAGTGTTTTGTTTTTCAAATAAAAGAACAGATAGAGATACTAAATATTGTCATCTTTCTTTTCTAATTCTGAGTTGTTTTGCAGCATCAGATGGAGATTGAGCATCTTAATCCGTGGTTTTTTCCTTTGCCATCAATTTCATGTAGCATTCTTCCAGGTTCAAACCACGACTTCATGAAGTCAGTATACCGTGCAGTGCTTTCTTCTCCGGTGGTATAACTTCTAATTAGCTTACTAGATTATAGTACTAATACCTGATGCTTTGGATCTCTCTCTCTCATCTAATGGCCAATTCTACCTCACTATTTGTAAAATGCCTATGGCACTACTACCCAATGCCTGGCCTTTTGTTTGATGTGCATTAGGAGAATTATTTTGACAGTTTTCCAACTTCTTACCCTGTATTAAAATAAGAAAAACCAAATTGTGATGGTAAATATGCTCAATGGTTTCTTATTATTTTTCTGTGAAAAGCATATGTCTCAAGTGAAGGTTTGGAGTTAACTTCATTGTCATCTCACCTATCGAGATGCTTATTTCCTTGCTAGATATATGCTTTAGCATACTATATGCAGTTTCTTGGTATATTTAGCATCGTTATGAATATGTGGTAGTGTTTATTTATGTTGTTCTCAATTTCTGATTGAAGCATAATTTCACCATTAAAAACGCATGTACTATGGACATTTCAGAAAGCAAGAAATATTCTCAGGCATATAGTCTTTTAATTGAAATTAAAAATTTCCATATCAATAATTATTAAAACACGTATTTCAAGCTACACATACCTTTGAGGTGATTTGTTTAAGTTCATTTGAATTTGGTGAATGCTGCTTGGTTTGCATTTTGATTAAGGGAGTGACAGCCAGTAAACTACAGTACATTACTTCTGTTATTAATTCAGTTCCTTTAACCTTCTCTGGAATGGACAGATGCCTGATTTGATTGTTGACTACGACATGTCTAGACGTACATTTTCTGTTGTGCAGCAAGATGAACTAGGCAGTGCTTTTGATAATGCTGGATCCTGTTCAGCTGCATATGAACTAGACACTGATGATCTTGTTGACAAACAAGATTGTGAAGAAGGAAATGACCAAAATACTGTGCACCAAAGATGGAAGACTTTTTCCAGTGCCTATTGGTGTGAGAGGAAAGAAGTTGTGTCTCATGATGGTGTCACAGTTCCTCTGACCATCTTGTACTCTCGAAAAACCTGGCAGAGGGGTCAATCTCCTGGACTGTTACAAGCCTATGGAGCATATGGAGAAGTTATGGATAAAAGCTGGTGCACAGACCACCTAAGTTTACTGGATCGTGGTTGGGTGTTGGCATTTGCTGATGTGAGGTTAGTCTGGTTTGTTTTCATTCTTTTTTCTTCTTGACCACTATTTCACTGTTAATCCAAATGCACTTTGAAAATTTTAATCACTTTGGAAAACTGAGACTGTAACACTGCCATTTGTATGAAAATTGTGATAAAGCAACTTGTGACTTTCGTAGTTATTAAGTAACACGCACACACACACATATAAAATTCTTAAGTGAGGCATCAGCATGTTTTTGTGCGGGATTCCGAGTCTGTGACGTTATAGAGTGACTTTGGATGACTTTATAACATTACAGATACAAAGTCGAATTCTGTATGGAAAAACGTACAGGATCCCGCACCTGATCAGTACTCTCATATATGTGTGTATTGAAATATTTAATTGTATTCTAAGATTTATATTAATGTATATTTTGATTTGTCTTCATCAACGTATTAATGTTGAGTTTTGGGAGCTGTTTAGTACCCTTTTATATAAAGCCTTAATTTATTCTTCCAAATTTCCAATGTGCTCCTGGTTTTGTTGTTAGCTGTAATACTTTCACATAAGTAAAATTCTTTTTGTTGAATTACATAGAATTAATAATATATTTTTATTTATTAATATTCTTATTAATCTTCTTGTTATTTACTTTCAATTTTGAGTTCAATTGTGGTGTTAATACCAGCACATCAGATACCAGTTGATGGCTTGCTGAAATAAAATGTGCATGATATTACTTGTGATAAATCTCTAATACAAAAGGCAAATATTCTTTTGGGGCAGGGGTGGTGGTGGTGTTGATTCTGCGTGGCATAAATTTGGTACTGGGATATACAAAAGGAATTCTATATATGACTTTGTATCATGTGGCAATTACTTGGTTAATGAGGGTTATGTCTCTAGAGATCGTCTTGCTGCCATGAGTTATAGTGCAGGGTGTCTTATTGTGGGGGCCGCTATAAATATGTATCCTCAAATGTTTCGTGGAGCCATTTTGAAGGTTAGATCTTTCTGCACACTATTGAGTATTGACCATTCTTTAATATTATTTTTGACCCTCTATAGATTGAATTGGCTTTGTCTTTTAATTTTTACCATTTAGATCTTCAAGCTCTCAGGAACCAGGAAAAGAAGAACAGCTTTAAAATTTATAATGTTTGTTCAAATGTTATAGATCTAAGGCTCAATTTCTTTTCTTCTTGATAACAACTTTCATTGGTCCTTTCCATATTGTTGCCTTCTTGTTGTCAGTTATAGTAAATTAAAAATTTTAAGTAGGAAATGGCTCCTGTTTAACAAACTTTGATGCATCATCATATCGTATTTCTCTATATTGGTGTATTTTTGTTGCACTGGTTATAGTTTATACATTGTCCTTTGAAAAGATGAAAGAGTAAAAATAATATGAATTCTGTTCTTATTCTCAATGATTACAGAGACAAAGTAGATACAACTGTTGCTGATGTCAGCTATTAGTATTACCGATATTGTTAAAATGTTGGCTCTGACTTTTGGTAGTATATATATCAGGTACCGTTTCTTGATATATGCAACACATTGTTGGATCCCAGTTTGCCTCTCACCACCCTGGACTACGAAGAATTTGGCAATCCTCAGATACAGTCACAGTTTGAGTCAATTCAAAGTTATTCTCCTTATGATAACATTCCTTGTGGTGTTTGCCATCCTTCAGTTCTTGTTACGGCATCTTTTCATGACTCAAGGCAAATTCATATATTGTGTTTTCTGTCATTAGTAATTACATGTGCTTGTGTATTTTACCTTGCATTGTTTACTTATTTATGCATATATTCATTCATATTAGACTTACACATTTTAGAATTTAATAATTTAATATTCATTCTCAGAGTTGGAGTTTGGGAAGCTGCCAAATGGGTGGCCAAAGTACGAGATAATACCTGTTCTAGTTGTTCGCTTTCAGTCATTCTGAAGACAAATATGACCGGAGGACATTTTGGTGAAGGTGGCCGCTATAGTCAGTGTGAAGAAACAGCATATGACTATTCATTTCTGATGAAAGTTTGTCAGGGTTTACATCATTAGCAAATAAATCAAGTTTCTGGTGGTATGGCTGTTTTGACAGTAGCGCTGGAAGTTAAAGGACTCCACGATCATGCTGCCTGGTTGAAGTATCTGAAAATTCCATGCACTTACTCTTAATTTTGCCCAGCAAAATTGCCATCCCTTTCAGCATTATTGAAGTATCTGAGCCAGGGACTGAAGGGTGCTAACTTGGGAGGTATAGTTTGAAATGCTACTTGCTTATTGCCTCTGCTGATGGGTGGTGTGGAAGATCTTTTGGTCTACTTTGCAACTTTCATGAGGAACGTTTCTGGTTTCTTAGGAATGAAGGATGAAGTATTCATAACTGTAAGAAGGTATAAACCCTCGGGATTCCTATCCTGTTTCGAGTTTAGGAATATTCTATAGAAAACGCAGCCAGGAGAGATAGCTATGTAGAAAGAAGATGGCATCTAGTGCAAGGACAATCTCACAGCCAGGAGTTGTAGTGACGAGGACACATAAGTCTGCTAGTTGTGCGATGGAGTCTAATGGTTTTTTTGACCTGAAATCCAGTTTGTTTGGGAACTTGTGATGGAAATACATGGGAGTATGACCAAAACTTTTAAATATAAATTGATGTCCATATACGAGGTTAGCCATGAAATAAGTGATAGTTTTTATCAGCAAGTTCTTTTATTTTGGTATTGCAATTGGGGAAACTTTTTCATTTCATTTGATAATTTTTGTTGGGAACTTATGGAAATTAGTCCAAAGTTCAGCTATGCAAGAGGATCTGATCTTTTTCTTTACTAGTTTCATTTTGTCTGAAATATCTCAACCACCGCTTCTGGATGACAAGTCAGTTCATTTTATGCAATTGGAATGGAAATGATTATCTTTAAATTTTGTAAACCATGTAATTGTCACAATTTATATCTAAAAATGGAACATTTTTCCAATGACCCCACTCCACATGTGTTTTCCATTAGGGAATGTGGTAGCTAGCAAGCAGTCCAAATTTGTTAAATGCAAAAGAAATCCGACCTTAATAAACCTATTTCGTTCTCGAAATTAATCTCTCTTACTTTTGTCTCATCAACTTTTTAATTGCAGTATTCATGCATGGATGGTTACAAGGTCATAAGTAATTAAATTTATCCACGTCAAGTTGTCAACTTATCTCTTTCAGTATAAATACTTTTATTATGTGTTGCCTCCACCAGTCTCAAATAATTACTCTTCTATTAAAATAAAGAGTACCGGACATCACTCCTAATCAAATTTCTTCTAAAATTAATTATAAGTCTATCGAGATTAATTTTATATACACGATTCAGATATTTACTCTAACAATACACGAGGAGAAAACTCCCTGTGTATGGTAGGATTTAAACCTCCAAGGTGGCCGAATGAGGGGATCTACTATCCACTTAAGGTGGATGTCCAATTTAACCTATAATGTATATATGCATTGAACTCATTTCCTGATCAAGTGATCACTCAAATATACATATATAATATCATAATAAATAATAGTAGTAAATGTAGAAATTAACTGGAATTAATATCTAATAAAGTTCATTCAATCGTACTGATGTTAAAAGCTGAGGAAATCAATCACATGTGACTAATAACGAGTGGCCATAACTGGCTGGGAATTCTTCTCCTTTATATTTCCTACAATCTTGCATGGTTATTCTTAAAACACCTTTCTCTTACAAATCTTGAACATCTTTTTATATAACTTTTTTCTCTCAATTTAATTAAGGTGGTCTACTTTTGTGTATTATATATGTTTATATTTTCAATCCGCTTTGATCAATAATCCTTTTTAGACCTTATTTTATCACACAAAGAAAAATAAAACAGTGACGATGGGTTACTCCAAGATCAGCGATGAAGAAACTGAATACGATGAGGAGGAGGAGGAGAAACCATATAGTAAGATAAAATTGAAATATATTAAGACGATCAAAGCGGAAAAATTGAAGAGTATTATTCTTGCACGAATTCGAATGGCTCAAATTCAGCTGTGGTTTGTTCGAGTCACTAGTATGCTGATGCTGTGGGCTATTGCATTGCAGTTGATAGCACTTGGAAATACCTTAGCCCCTACAGCAAAGTTTCCTCTTCCTCCTGCAAGTAAGTCTATATATGTATATAATTTGTATATACCAATCATAGATATCCACTAATATATATAGAAGAAGAAAGTATCATTCAAGTTGGTATGACTATAGTATTGATTGCATGCATGCATACGTATATATACGAAAAACTCTTATAAATTAGAATTAATCAACTGAGTCTGACCGCATTTGATCTAATATAAAGTTAAAATATAGTTTTATACTATTAAACTGTCTTATTTATTGATAAGAATCTTTCTATTGTCAATCATTTGAAATCTTTTGCTACCATTATGTTTAATTAGGGTATTATCAGAACAACGGATATTTGCTAGTTTCATCAAATGGAGGACTTAATCAAATGCGATCTGGTGTAAGTAATTTGGTGCTAATTAATTAACATTATTTTGCTATTGCATATCCAAATTCATTTACTTTCTGTTAATGAATATATATATTATATGGTTGTCGATTGACAGATTTGTGACATGGTTACCATTGCAAGATTTCTCAATGTTACACTGATAGTTCCTCAATTGGATAACACCTCCTTCTGGAACGATCACAGCCAGTTCCCGGACATATTCGACGTCGATTATTTCATTAACTCATTAAGAGATGAGATTCGGATTCTGAAAGAGCTACCTCCAGCTCTTAAGAGAAAAGTAGAGGCCGAAAATCTATATTCCATGCATGCCATTAGTTGGTCTAACATGACATATTACTATGACGTGGTACGTAGGTTTAATATTTCTGATCATTTGAAATTTTTAGTTATATCAAACCTGTGTAAGTCTAATTAGCAAACAAGTGCATGCATGCTTTCAGATTCTTCCTCGTTTCCAAACATTTGGAGTGGTGCATTTTCTAGAAACTAATGCTAGGCTTGCCAATAATGGGATACCTCAAGAGGTTCAAAAGCTGCGTTGTCGAGTCAACTATGAAGCTCTGAGATTTGCTCCAGCCATTGAAGAGTTGGCCAAGAAGATTGTTAGAGTTCTGAGGGAAAAGGGTCCTTTCCTCGTCCTCCATCTCAGATATGAAATGGACATGATTGCATTCTCTGGTTGTAATGAAGGTTGCAATAACCAAGAGGTCGATGATTTAACCAAAATGAGGTGAGGGATATTAAACAATTAAGTTTGATCGAAGTGTTTGAATCATGTTTGCATTTGTGTTTAACGATAACTACATTTTTATATTATTGTCTGAGAATAATGTTAATAACATGCACGTACGTTAATAGATATGCTTATCCATGGTGGAAAGAAAAGGAGATAGATGGTGAAGCGAAAAGAAAAGCTGGTTTGTGTCCTTTAACTCCTGAGGAAACTGCACTCATATTGACTGCAATGGGTATTGATCACAATATGCAAGTTTACATCGCTGCTGGAGACATTTATGGAGGAGAAAAGAGATTGTCAACTCTCAGATTAGCTTACCCAAACTTGGTTTGTTTTGATTAAAAACCTTTTGAGTAACTACAATTAATTAACTTGTAAAAAAAGAAAAAAAAACATTTGTAATTTTATGTCTCTCTGTGTGTGTGTATATATATATATATCTAAACAGGTAAAAAAAGAGACATTGTTACCACCTGAAGATCTGAGGCCCTTTCAGAATCACTCAAACCAGATGGCAGCCTTGGATTATTATGTGGCTATACAAAGTGATATTTTTGTACCTACCTATGGAGGAAACATGGCAAAAGTTGTCGAAGGCCATCGACGGTAAATTACTCTTCCCTACACATCATTTATATGTATGCAGCAATGAAGTTGGTTCATCTGATCAGGTTTTGCTAAATTTTGTTATGCAGATACTTGGGGTATAAGAAAACAATTGTTCTAGACAGAAAGGTGCTTGTGGAATTGATGGATGAATACAAATACGGAAAATTGAGGTGGGATGAATTTGTACGAGCAGTAAAAGAAACTCACGCAGATCACTGGGGAGGTCCAACAAAAAGACTCCAAGTTCCTGGTAAACCAAAGGAAGAAGATTTCTTCTACACAAATCCTCAAGAATGTTTGCCACAACCCAATCAACTATGATTATTCATTTTCCTCTTTCTGTGTTTATTCCTTGTTATTATTAATTTGTTAATTTACCTTCATATTCAAACTTTTTGCAATTATAATTAGGGTTATTATCATTCTTCCTCTATAATTTGGGACATTCTCCATTTTTCACTCTATAATTTTATTTTTTTTTCTCTTTTACTCCTTCTATTAAGATTTGTTAATATTTTAGTTAAAAAGACTATTTTACCCTCAATTTTTTAAATAAAATATTACTTAAAATATTTTCATATATAAAAAATTAAAAATATATAAAAAGATGGGTTTAATAATTTTAACAAAAAATTTATTAAAAATTAAAAACACATAATAAAAATTTAACAAAACTAAAATAGAGTTTTTAAAAAAAGTAATTCTAGATCTGGTGAAGATCCAACCGTTCATCTTCAAAAGATGGACGATGGAGATTGGTCTCCACCAAATCTCTAATTAAAAAATTTTAAAAAAAATATGAACAAACAAAATATCTCACACCATAGCACAAACAATAAAAGAAAAGGAGAGAAAAGATGTGAGAGAATATGAAGATGAGGAGAGAGAGAGAGAGAGAAAAAAAAAAGAATAAGAAGATGAGGAGATAAAGGAGAAAGTAGAGAGAAAAATAATTTTTATTTTTTTATTTTAAATAAAACAGTAATTAATTTTAAAATATTTTAGGTATTTATTATGTTATATTTATCTTTTTACCCTTCAATATTTAATGGTCAAACTTAAAAGTCAACTATAAACTTAACATAAGAGGGGGTTTTGGATATTTTTATAAACTATAGGAGGTAAAATAGAACAAAATAAAATTATAGAGTAGAAAACAGAGTATATCTCAAACTATAAGGTGGAGAATGATAATATCCCTTATAATTATGTACACGAAATTCGTTCACTCTACCTACTTTAGGCATATTTAATTTTCAAATAGTTTTGTGATGTTCACATATTAATTTCAGGATGTTAAGAACAAGATCAAATGGATGTTGACAGAAAACAGAAAATTTATTGCATAGTTAATTTTGGTCTTCAAACATTTGAAATTTGAGTAAATTGTCAAACTCAACCTTATAATTTTGTGAAATTTTTTTTTAACTATATACAGTAGTTTGATTGTTACTAAACCAATACTGCAAAAAAACAATTTCACTCCACAACCAAAAAATTACAAAAACACTCCCAATATCTCAATTTTGATTTTTTACCAATTAAAACACTACCAATTACAAAAAATTAAAATGGTATTTTAATTTTGTACCAGGTTTGTGAAAGGAAGTATAGATGGCCCAGTATAATTTTGGTAGATTAACAAGATTCAATTGAGATTTCAAAATAAAAAAAATTAAAAAAAATTGCATAAATTTAATTCAAATATGTGGATTTTGAGTTTGAAATTCTTATAGGGTATTGTTTGATCAAACAACCACTATACTAACTCCAAAACGGTGGACGCAAAATGATAATTTATACTAATGTCGGAGTGAATGGTTACAACAAGACCATCTAATTGATTGATATAATATTATATCCACTCATCGAAAAAACTTATACAGTTTGGAAAGGGGATTTGATCTGTCAAAATGGATTGTCGTGGATACTCAGTTTCAGTATAAAATTCTGTTTATGAAGAATTAGACACTGACACATAACAAGTTTGTTAGAAGACGGATATTGAATAGTAGTCTTTTCCTCTCGTTCCTTCTCTGAAGTAACAAGAGCGTAAAAGCAGCCTTCCTTCGGGTAGATCCTCTTCCTCTATGAAGACAGCCTTTGTCTAAATTTCCATTTCTTCTCCTTGCTCTCCTTTTGTTCTTGCTGATCAGAGGCAACCTGGCGGGTATGGGTGTTTAGATTTTTCTTCCCCGATCTCTCTTTCCCTCCCTCTCTTGTGTGGGTTGTGCTCGGGGCAGAGTTGGGGTGCTTTCGAGCTGCTGGTGCCTCCTTCGATCAGCTGTCTGAAGCATTTGGAGCTGTTGGTGTGCTCAGATCGGGCTTGTGATCTGTTACAGGGGGGATCTGATCGGGGTCTTCTTTCTCGATCTACTTCTAGTAGTGAGCGGTGGTGCTGGAGTCTTCGGATCGGGTGGTTTGGAGCTGCTGTGGTGTTCGATCTTGGCGCTGTAGCGATCGGGTTTGATTGCAGCTAGGTGGAGCGGTCACCCAGTGATCTGGTGGAGCTGTGAGGGCTGTTGTGGAGGGGGCCTGAATCAGGGCCTAGTTAGCCGATCTGGGCAGTACGGGGTCTGGGGATTCTTGAGGTGCTGCGGCCTTGTTTGTGTGTGGAAATAGCTGCCTTGTTTGTGTGTGGGTTGAGTTGAATTAATTGTTGTGGTTGTTTGGTTTTGTGGGGTTTGGTGTAGGGCTGCTTGTCATGATGGTGGAATATTGATTTTTTACTCAGATCTAATTTTTATTTGGGTGTTTTGGTGGCTTTGTTCGGGTACTGGTGCCTTAACAGAGTAGATTGAAATTGGGCAGTGCTGATCTGGGCAGATTATAGGTGGTGCAGTTGGATTGGGTTCAGTTGCATTTTTGTTTGGGATTCATTCAGATTGGGCGGTCAAAATTGGCAGTCTGTGATTTCTCAGGTTCTGGGGTTTTTTTTTGGCTTTGTTGTGGGAGCCACTCTGTGGATCTGGGTCTGTGTATTGAGTAGGTGCGGATCTGGTAGTGGATGCCTGTGGTGTTGTAGCTGCAGTAGTACTTATAATGGCTACAGATGAAATTTTGAGGCTTTGCGAGGCCCTGTCCTTATCAGAGGAAGATGGCCCAGTTTTCGACATAGCAGGGGATGTTCAAGCTGATGGCATTAAAAGCGTTGAGCACTGCTTGGTAGGGAAGATCCTTTCTCGTAGAAAGGTGAACCGAGAGGCCTTCCGTGGTACTATTGAACAAGTCTAGGGTACCGTGGGCCGAATAGAAATTGAAATGGTAGGTGATAATGTGTTTGTCTTCCATTTCCAATCCCTTGAGGATAAAGCGATGGTCTGGTCCAGGGATCCCTGGCATTTCGACAAAAATATTATTGTTCTCGAGAAACCGGTGGGGCCTGGTGCAATTTCTCAACTTCGATTCCAATTCTCGGAATTCTAGATTCACATTTACAATATTCCTCTGGCGTGTATGAACTGTAAAGTAGCAAGATTAATAGCAGAGGAAGTTGGGACCATTGTTGAGTTCCCGATGGACTCGAAAGATTTGTGGGGTAAATTCTTGAGAATTAAAGTTAGAATTGACATTACTAAACCTTTGAAAAGGGGTATCCGGATGAGGTTGGAGAATTTTGAGACTATGATTACGGCTTTGATCAAATATGAGAGACTTCCAGATTTCTGTTATGGTTGTGGGTATATCGGTCATTCTGTCAGGGAGTGTCATAACAGTGAGGTGAGGAAGAGTATTATGGAGGGGGTTGAGCCAAAATTCGGGGTGTGGCTTAGAGCATCACCTCTAGATCGTTCAAAGCCTAGGCAACGGGGAGAGGAGACATCAGCAGCTAAACCGAAGGCCCATGCAGACATTGAGGATGTTATCGGAGCAGGTGCAGAGGGTGCCAGAAGAATTGTTATTACTGCTCCAACATCTTCTGACAAACGTGAAGGTAAATCTAATCGGGATATTGAGGCCTCCTCATCAGCCCTGAATAGTGCAGTGAGACAGAAGGGTGGTATTTTGATTCAGGATATCCAGCCGGTAGATCACCCATCTAGGAAGGTCCTTGCAGTAGCACTGACTGAAGATGGTCACTCAGAGGTGTTGGCAAGAATGGATGAGGAAATAGTGGGGTCAAATTTATGTGATGAAGGAGACGTAGTTATGTTTGGGTCTTCTCTTGGTAAGCCTACTTCTAAGAAATGGAAAAGACTAATTCGGGGGAGTACTTTACAGAAGCTTATTTCAGGCTGTCCAAGCCCAATCCAGAAGATGTTACTAGCTAGGCATTATGCCAGGAGGGGTCGAAAGCCAGTGAAGAGATCCCTTAACCAGAAGTTTTCTGATATTTACGCTGGTATACCCCCTTCTGAAGCGATTGTTATAGATCCTGGTGGGAAGCATAAAGGTGTTGAAGTTGCTGGGGAGAACCTGGCTGGGAAGAAACAGAAACTGCTAGAGACTGATTTATCGGCGGAGACTGCGGAGCAGGCCCGCCGGGGGCCATGAGTATCATTTGTTGGAATGTTCGAGGATTAGGGAGTCCTCAGGCGTTCTTGGCGCTCCGGAAGGTTATCCGGAAACAATCCCCTAATCTAGTTTTCCTTTCGGAAACTATATTAAAAGGTGAGTGGGCGGCAAAGATTAAGACTCAGTTGGGTTTTTCTGGGGGTTTGCATGTGGATTGTGTGGGAAAGAGTGGAGGATTGATGTTACTGTAGAACGATGTGTGGGATGTTTCAGTATTGTCCTTCTCCAGAGGCCATATTGATGTGGTGATTAAAATGGAGAATAACCTCAAATGGAGGTTCACTGGGTTCTATGGGTGTCCTGTCCCTAACCATAAAACCGACTCGTGGGAGCTCCTTCGACGTCTGAAGGCAGTCAACAGACTTCCTTGGTTGTGTGGCGGTGACTTCAACGAGCTCCTTCATATTGAGGAGAAGTCTGGCGGGAATGAACAAACTGGTCCGGGTATGTTTAATTTTCGTAGTATTGTTGAGTTGTGTGATTTTGTTGATTTGGGTTTTTCAGGGCCTTTGTTTACCTGGAATAATAAAAGGGGGGTGCTAGAAATGTTCAAGAAAGATTGGATCGCTTTTTTGCTACCAGTCATTGGGTTAATTTGTTTTCGGGGATTAAAGTTGAGCATTTAGGTTTTATGTTTTCTGATCATAGGCCGATTTCGGCCAAGTTTGTGCATGGTGGTCCCAACATTAGTGGTGATAGAGATCGGAAGTTCAAATTTGAGCCTTTTTGGCTTAAAGATGAAGAGTACTATTCTGTGATTTGCTCGGCCTGGGGAGGGTTTGACAGTGATACTTCTGGTAGAGGCTTAAGAGATAAGCTGGTTGTGTGTGCTGATCGGCTGAAAAACTGGAGTAAAGTCAAGTTCGGATCTTTGAGGAAAGCCATTGATAGGAAAAGATGTGAGCTCAATCTTCTCTATGATAGGCAGCAATCTGAACAGGTTCTTAACGATATCAAGCTTAAGGAACGAGAATTGGAAAGCCTCCTCTCCAAGGAGGAATTATATTGGAAACAGCGGTCGAGGGTGGATTGGCTACTCACAGGGGACAAGAACTCTAAATTTTTTCACAGAAGAGCGACGGCCAAAAAGAAGAAGAATATGATTAACTCGCTGGTGGATGGTAGAGGGATCCGTAGGGAATCTGAGCAGGGTATGTCTAGTGTGGTTTTGGATTATTTCTCAGACTTGTTCAAGTCTATCCAGCCATCATCCTCCGATTTCTCTGCTGCCTCCTCCTTTCTTGAGCGTAAAGTTGATGTTCATATGGCAGGCAGACTTGGAGAGGCTTTCACCCGATCAGAGGTGCATGCTGCAGTTTTTGAAATGAGTCCAAATAAGGCCCCTGGCCCCGATGGCTTCCATGCTCTCTTTTTTCAGAAATTTTGGAATGTGGTTGGAGAGGATGTTTCTAGTGTATGTCTTAATGTTCTTAATGGTGGTTGCTCAATCAAGGAGTTCAATGCTACTAATGTTGTCCTGATCCCTAAGGTGAAAAACCCGGAGCGTATAATCGATTTTAGGCCCATCAGCCTTTGCAGTGTTATTTATAAGACTGTTTCCAAGGTTATGGCAAATAGGTTGAAAGAAATTCTGCCCCACATTATATCTTCGGAGCAGAGTGCTTTTGTACCAGGGCGGTTAATTTTTGATAACATTATGGTAGCTTTTGAGCTTCTCCATTCTATCAAGAAACAGAAAAAGGGTAAAAGAGGGTATGCAGCTATCAAACTGGACATGAGTAAGGCTTACGACCGTGTGGAGTGGGGCTTTCTGGAGCTTATTATGGAGAAACTAGGGTTTCCTAATCAGTTTAGAGCCCTTGTTATGGATTGTGTGTCGACCTCCAGACTTTCCTTCCTGATAAATGGAAAGTCTGTGGGGGAAGTCACTCCGCAAAGAGGGTTAAGGCAGGGATGCCCTTTGTCTCCTTATCTCTTCCTTCTCTGTGCAGAAGTTTTATCTTCTCTTATCAAAGGCAGCGAATCTAATGGGCAATCTCTGGGCATGAAATGTTGTCGCGGGAGTCCACTAGTGAGTCATTTATTTTTTGCAGATGACAGTATTGTTTTTTGCAGGGCTTCAGTTCAGAATTGTGAGAAGTTGAAACAAATCCTAAATGCCTATGAGAAAGCCTCTGGCCAGCGGATTAATTTGCAAAAGTCCAACATCACCTTTAGTCCAAATGTGGAAGATGTCTGCAGTTCTAGTATCTTGAATTGCCTGGGTCTAGTTAATGCCCAAGCTCATGACAAATATCTTGGTCTTCCAACCATGGTAGGGAAAAATAAAAGGAAAACCTTCAGTGACATTAAGGAGAGGGTATGGCGTAAGATCAGAGGGTGGAAGGGCAATCTCTTCTCGATGGGCGGGAAAGAAGTTCTTATCAAAGCAGTGGCGCAAGCTATCCCTACCTTAACAATGAGTATTTTCCAATTGCCTTCTGCTCTGTGTAATGAGCTGTGCTATATGATTATGGGCTTTTGGTGGGGTGCCTCAGATGGTAATAAGAAAATTTGCTGGGTCTCTAGAGACAAGTTGTGCTCTCCGAAAATTTGTGGGGGGCTTGGGTTTAAAGATTTATCTCTTTTTAACCAAGCTCTTCTGGGCAAGCAGGCTTGGAGAATTGTTATGAATAAAGACTCGTTGGTTTCTAGAGTTCTTAAGGCAAAGTATTTCAGGCAGGAGGATTTCTTATCTGTCTCGCTGAAACAGGGGAGTTCTCATCTTTGGAGGAGTTTGGTTTGGGGCAGGAGTCTTCTTATTAAAGGCCTTCGTTGGAGGGTAGGTAATGGTAAGAATATCAGTGCTTTTCAGGACCCTTGGATACCAAGGGCGTCCACTTTCAGACCCTTCTCGAATGCCCCTGTGGATGATCTCATGGTCGCATCTCTCATTTCCCCTTCGTCCCATTCTTGGGATTTGGCTAAGCTTGATCAGGTCTTTGTGGCAGCGGATAGGGATTCTATTCTGGAGATTCCTCTGAGTTTTGGTGATTGTACTGATTCCTTAATCTGGCATTTTGCTAAGAATGGGGAGTATTCTGTGAAGAGTGGGTATAGAGTTGCAGCGCAGGAAAAACTCTCCCTCAAAGGTTCCTCCTCGTGTCCGGATTCGAAATGGTGGCTTGCACTTTAGAATCTCAACATCCCCCCCAAAATTAAAATTTTCATATGGAGAGTTTGCCTCAATGCCCTTCCGTCTCTTTGTAATCTTTGCTCTAGGAAGATTGTGGTTGACCCGTGTTGTTCTAGATGCGGTGATGCTCCCGAGAGTTCAGCCCATGCCCTTTTTTGGTGCAGCTCTGTGCGCCCTATTTGGCAGTCCACTGTTTTCTGAGACATTCTCAATTTGCAGTGCCATATTTCTTGTTTTGATTTGATCTTGTGGGTTTTTGTTAGGGCTAAAAGAGCAGAGCTCGAGAAGTTATGCATGATCCTGTGGGGGGTTTGATCTGAAAGGAATGCTGTCTGTCATTCTAAATCCCCCAGGTTTAGTGCTGATTTGGTTTCTTGGTCTCTCTCTTTCCTTCGTGAATTTCAGGGTACCCAGAAGGTCTTTGGCTCTCCTCTCCAGCCCCCCAGGCAGCCTCGCTCTTCTCCGTGGTCGCCTCCCCCCGCAGGCTCCTTGAAGTTGAATACCGATGCAGCAGTGAAGCCTGGTTGTTCTGTGATGGGTTCTGGTGCAGTGGTGCGTAATTCTCAGGGCAAGGTTGTTGCAGCTTCTGCCAAGCCCCTCTGGCGAAGGAGTTCAACCCGATTATTGAGTGGGTTGAGTTAGATGCTGGTAATGTTGTGGCTAGGGTGTCTAACTCTCTTCCTAGTTCTGTTATGGACCCTATTTTTTCTGATGTTAAGGCTCTATTTAGGGCTGTGGGAGTTTCCAACTGTCATGTCATTCCTCGTTCAGGGAATGGAATGGCACACTCTCTTGCTTCCTTAGCCTTTTCCTCTAAGGAGGAGTTTTGTTGGTTCAATCCTGAACTTAACTTTCTTATTGGTCTTCTGTAATAGAAGCTTTTATTGAAATTAAAAAAAAAAAAAAAAAAAAGAAGAAGAATTAGACACTTCTCCTTAATATATGTAATAAGGGTTTAAAATCTCATAATTATCAATAAATAAATAATGTGTAGGACAATCGTTCTCCCGCAATAGGAATTTCTTTCTAGCCATGCGCTTGATTAATATAATAAAAGAAGTAGATGTCTTGACACATTCATACTAATCATGCTAATAATAAGAAATGTCAATATACTATGTCAAAATATATAAATAAATACAAAATGACAATTTGCTTTTCTTTTTTTTTTCTTTTTTTTGAAGAGCATGTCAATTTACTTCCTTAAAAATAAAAAATCAAGGTCAATTTACATTGTAGTCGAGACTTAAATATCGTCCGCTAGATACTTAAGAAAAAAAAAATCAAATCAATTCATGTTACAGGTTACCATTTTTACGTTAAATATTACTACAGGTTATACTCTATCGTGGTTCAATAAAAATACTTTACATCAAATTATATATCTTTTTTCAATGAATTAAATCATGCTATCTAAGTTATAAATACCATATTTTATGTGAGTTTGATTTATTAAATTGTGTAAGTTTTGGGTGGCGATATCGACATCCAATAAATTAATTTATACACCCAATTCATAACTACATCTATAGCTAGGATTTAAAATTTTAATAGATTACTTTAAACACTCTAAAAATATTAAAATTAACCCCTAAAAACTGTTGTATATATCAAAATAATTTGGCTTTTTGAGCCTTTAAAATTATATTATAAAGCCTAAACGAAGATACTTCTCTCACGGTTCTTTCTCTTACCATCTTCATCGCTATCTTTTACTAAATAAAAACCAAAGCATCTCAAAAGTTAATATTAGATTTTTATATACTTTTGAGCAATCCATTGATCTTTAATCATCAAAACTTATTATTTGATTTATTTCTCTTGAAAAATCTGATGTGGTAACCCAAATTTTGATGAAAAGAAGTTTGTCTTCTTTTTTGACCAATTATTATATGCATGATGCATGCTAGTATAAATTACCACTTTTATGTTAACCCTATAACTTTTATTGTGACCAAAAAAATAGCAATCACGTACTAAATCATATTCTATATGCGATCTCTGTTAAATATTAATTCCTCTCCGATAATAAATGATATCATTTACAACATGTGGTCCAAAGTTGTAGAAGTTAATTAACAGCCAATGACATTATGGTATTAATTAATATAATACGTTGACTGATTAAAATTTTATTAATTTTTCTCTTCACCCATCTAACTCTCTAGTTATTGTGGGATGTTAGTATGACAAATAAATCAGACCCTAAATGATATTTATTTTGATAGGAAAACCCATTAATTATTTTAATTATCAAAGTGATTTTGACTTTACTTATTTCTCTTTTTTCTTTTATTTTTTTCTATAATATTGAATTAAACTATTTTTTGAATCAATAATACATACTACAATTGCCAATGCCTATTTAATAATTTCTACTAAATAAAAGTTAAAATATATATATACTACTTTGATAAATGAGATTGAAGATTTGCGATAAGAGGTGGAAAATGTAATATTAAACAATAATGAAACTCAAACTTTAATAAAAAAATCGTAAAAATAGTTTAATATTTTAAAAAATAATGAATTGATTTTTTTTTCTTTATAAAGACATCCAAATATATTCTAAAACTTGAAACTATTTCATAGTTTTTAAAAACCGTTTTCATGTGATGAGATGAAGTTGGCTCAGCAGAATCCTTTCATATCCATATCAATAAGGTTGTGAATTCGAATTATGTCATTCTTCTCTAATCCCAAAATTATAATAGTTATAAAAAGAAAAACTAATTAGATTGGATCGGATGGTTGATTCTCATATAAAAATTCACTGAATCTGTTGCAATTCATAGGTGCTTATATTATTTTTAATTCTAATTCATATGCTAAATCCAATAAATGGTCTAACTCTAACCTAATAAATTATGAATTTTTCTTCATTTCATTATTTGTCACTATCAGACCGGATCGGATTTTATTTTAGGATTGAATTGAATCGGATTGTAATTTCTTCGATCCCATTAGATCATATCGAATTTGAATTATACAAAATCTAATGGATCCAATCTGCCGCAAACCCCTAACTAATAGCTTATAGTAAATTAATTGGTGAGTCCTACCCTTATAATTCCAAAAATGGATTGTATAAAGAAAACGATATGAAGACACGTGGCTATAAGTCCAGATTTATGTCTGATATGTATGACATTAAAATTTAAACCAGCTTAAAAGGACATATATATATCTGCATGCACCATGCATCCCAGTTCGTGACTCTTAAATCCAGCTTTCCGGTTTCAATTGGCCGGATTCTCCCTTTTGGTCAAACTGTGTAGCCATGGAAGACAACAAGGACGTTGGTCGTGAAGAGTCCCAATTCAAAGATAGAGAGCTGAAGAGAAATGCATCCAACAACATGAAGTATAATATAGTAGTGACCGGGATCAAAGGTGAAAAACTGAAGAAGATGGTTATTGAGGGGAATTTTAAGAGTTTGATATTCACCAAGTCTCCTCAGTTAGGTCAATACAAATTGTGGGTACTAGTAGTCACAGCAATTCTGCTTTTGTTGTGGGGTTGTGCAGTGCAGTTGACAACCTTTAAAGGAGAAGCTATATCGTCAATAGCTAGAAAGTTTCAACCTACTTCTCTTTCTTTTCCCAGAGAAAGTAAGTTGTACTTGGATTTCTTCCATATATAAAAAAAAGAGCTTTGATGATTATATTCAACTAATCGGATGAATCTGCTGAAATTTCAGGGGTTTATACCAGCAAAGGATACTTGATGGTGTCATCGAATGGAGGATTAAATCAAATGCGAACTGGTGTAAGTAGTTTGATACAGTTTATATATACACATTCTTTTTGGTTTCAAAATGCTTGCTGTGTATTAATTGCAATATAATTTGTACTTGTTTACAGATATGTGACATGGTTGCCATTGCAAGATATTTGAATGTCACACTTATAGTACCTGAATTGGATTACAAATCCTTTTGGCATGACCAAAGGCAAGATCATTTAATTTATGTGATTCCATGCATCCAAAGTTTTATCTACTTTAATTTTTATTTGCTTCATTCTTATATAAGAACTTATTTGCAGTCAGTTCGAAGATATATTTGATGTGGATTATTTCATCAAATCATTGAGAGATGAGGTTCGCATATTGAAAGAGCTGCCTACTAAGAAGCAAAAATCAAAGTCACTCTATTCCATGCCCCCCGTTAGCTGGTCTCCCATGTCTTTTTACTATTCCAAGGTTGGTTTCTGGGTTCCCATTAATTGGTAAAGCTCCTCTCCATTATGTGATTGCATTGAAATAATAAATTTTACATATATAAATTATTACAGGTTCTTCCTAGTTTCAAAAAGTATAAGGTGGTGCATTTCACGAAAACTGATGCTAGACTTGCCAATAACGAGCTTCCTCAAAGGGTTCAAAAGCTGCGTTGTCGAGCAATGTATGATGCTTTGAGATTCACTGCACCAATTGAGGTGTTGGGCAAGAAGATTGTTAGTATATTAAAGGCAAAAGGCCCTTTCTTAGCTCTTCATCTCAGATATGAAATGGACATGCTAGCATTTTCTGGTTGTACTGAAGGTTGTTCTCCTCAAGAGACCCAAAATTTAACCACAATGAGGTAATCATTCTTCATTTCTTCCATTAAACACTATTCCCAATATCAAAATAGAAAAAAGACAGACGAATTTGACCGCAGATGTGATGTTTTGAAATATTTTTTAAACTGTCAGATATGCATACCCCTGGTGGAAAGAAAAGGAAATAGATTCAGAGAAGAAAAGAAAAGACGGTTTATGCCCATTGACTCCAGAGGAAACAGCTCTTGTCTTGCGTGCATTGGAAATTGATTCCAACATACAAATTTATATTGCAGCTGGAGATATATATGGTGGAGAAAGGAGAATGGCAGCACTCAGAGCATCTTATCCTAATTTGGTCAGTTGACCCAACAAAGTATGTACATGCATTTTTGCATTGAATGACATTTACAATTGAGTATATGCATGTGACAGGTCAAAAAGGAGTCATTACTACCAGCCTCAGACCTCGAATCCTTTCAAAACCATTCCAACCAGATGGCTGCATTGGATTATATTGTATCATTGGAAAGTGATATTTTCATCCCAACCTTTGCAGGACACATGGCTCAAGTTGTTGAAGGTCATCGAAGGTATATATATGTATATATATTTTTCCTGCCATGCATAGTTTCTATATATGAATAAGGTTAACATATTGTTTACATGTACATCTAACACAATAGAAATTAATTAATTGCAGATACTTGGGATACAAGATGACAATAAATTTAGACAGATTGGCTGCAGTGAATTTGATAGACGGGTACAGAAACGGGACACTGAGGTGGGATGAATTCTCACAATCAATGAAGACAGCTCATGCAGATAGAATGGGAGGCCCAACTAAAAGATTGAAAATTCCAGGCAAACCCAAGGAAGAGGATTACTTCTATACAAATCCAGAGGAATGTTTGCCACCAATTGTTCGTTCCATCACCAAACACTAATAACTCTGACATGATGCATTATTAATATGTTTTTCCATAATAGTTTTTAATATCAAAATATTTGTCATTTGATGTACACTTCACTGTATCATGATAATTAATACAAACAAATGTACAATATTCTATTGTGATTCCATACGTCTCTGCCTCGCTTATATAAGTAACATAATTTTGTTTTGCTATTCACATTTTATAGATAATAAACTTACTGGATTTTATAATATTACATTGACAATTATATACGTAATTGTCAAATCGTTTGTGTTTATATATTTCTTCAAAAAGAGATAGAGAGATTTTTGGTATAATATACATTCTCATGCATTTAATTAGAATTATTATAGATTCTAGCTAGGTGTGACACAATTAATTCCTGATAATATCAGTTTAATGGTGACAATGATCATGATGATGACTGGAAAGAAAATGATAATACAAGATAAAAATTGTAATGACAAACACATTATTGCATTTAGTGTTGTCCATCGAATTCCAAAATTAAGGACGCTTACCAACCACGTTATTGCAAAGATGAAATAAATAGACTTCAAGGCATGTTACAATCGTTGCGTTTCTTAATATATTGTTTGTCCCCAACAATTTCGTGATGCAGTAAGATATTACAAATGTCCTTCTAAGATACAGTGAATAGTAATTGTATGTTTGCTCCTAATCGAAACACTCCTAAATTTACATTCACTCATAACTTAAATAGTTGGTGCGCTTTTCTATCCATGTTAGTGGTAGGGTTCAAATCCCACCATGTGTGAGGAGTTTTCTCCTTATAGTATGAGAGTAGGTGCGAGTACATATCTGGGCCACCCATGCAATGATTGATCTCTATAGGTTCCGATAGACTTGTAACTCCCACATCATATTTTAAATCACAACTATTATGATAGTTGTATCATTTTAAAATTCAATGAACGCAACTTCAAAAAACTAAATTTGAGAATCATATCATCTTTATGCTTTTCATGCAAGTAATGTTTGTAAGTCTAAATT
The DNA here is from genome assembly GCA_003430845.1 of Xanthoceras sorbifolium. NCBI lineage: Eukaryota > Viridiplantae > Streptophyta > Magnoliopsida > Sapindales > Sapindaceae > Xanthoceras > Xanthoceras sorbifolium. The sequence goes on along the minus strand of CM010621.1, from coordinate 2,523,649 downwards.
TTTCTTCAATTGAATTGCCAGACAACATGGGAAAGTAGAGAATAATGCCCCTTATTTGACTCCACTGTCCTTGAGCAAATTTCTGAACTGAACTCCATTCTCCTTAGAGGATGAATTTCTTATTAACAATGGAATTCATATAGGAGGCATGTATTATCTATGCAAGTTCCATACTATATAATTGTCATTTGAAGGTTTCACAATAATTCTTAGTAGTAAAATCAAAAACCAAACGAGTACTTTAAAGTTTAATCCGATAAGGTACAACCAAAATACTGACTTTTTCCTCCAATCTAGATGGAACTGGTTAGCTAATATTCTGGGGAGAGAGAGAGAGAGAGATTGTATCACATGTGATAAGAGTCACACCTCTGTTTTTAACATATGATAGCAGTCACAGTTTTGTTAAATGCACCGAACCAGACAATAATGAGTTTAAGTTGTTTCTCGATTATGACCATAAATTTTAGTGTATACAAGTACCCAAATTGTCTGATGAATGGTCCCCAAATAATTTTAGAGAAGGATTTATGGTCATAAGAGATAAGAATCCTCTTTGCTGATGTATTTTTTAAATGGTATCGTCTCAACAGAAGGAAATTAAGTTCAAGGTCGCTATAATTACTGATAATTACCTACAGGAAACCATTCTATTAAAGAACAAATATCAAACAATCTCTCGCATGCCATAGCAGGTAACTCCTAACCCCAGTTCCGGAATCTGGTCTAGAGATATAAACTATTATCTCGGTAGCATTTTTCCTATACAACAGATTTTCATTAGAAAACATATCAGAGTTGTGAAAGAGAGTTGCATGTGGAGATGGATCATAACAACAAAGTTGGCTTCAAAGAACCAGAATCTGGAGATATAAAAGAGAAGGAGAAACCATCTAAGCTGGAGGCCAAGTATCCTAATGGAGGGAGCACAGCTGAAAAGTTGAGGGGTTTTATAGTTTCTCCTCCGTTAGCTTTTGTTAAGTTCTGGGCGATTGTATCCACAACCATGATTATCTCGATGTGGTTTTTCGTTGGGCAGTTGGCCACATTGTATCAAACACACGCATTAAAAAACTATCTGTCTCCTTATCATCATTCTATTCCCCTTGAAAGTGAGTATTATATGTTTAATTGCTCCAAAACGAGACAGTTTTGTGTTTCGCTACCTCTGCAATTTCTGAAATTTTTCTGATGGTCTGGAACAGGAGTTTATGAAAACAATGGATATCTAATAATTTCATGCAATGGAGGATTAAACCAGATGAGAACTGGTGTAAGCAATTCCTGTTTCACATTTGCTTACTTTCCTTTCATTTTAGCTTTAGGGTGCTTCTAAATGCTGCTCTACCTGATTTGAACATCTGCTAATTACCATGATTTCTCCACAGATTTGTGACATGGTTGCTATTGCAAGATACTTGAATCTCACGCTTATCGTTCCAGAGCTGGATAATACCTCCTTTTGGAGTGACAACAGGTTTACTAGTGTTTTTCATTACCTCATTCCATTCTGAACTTCTGATTGCATACTCTTTCCATTTTTATACAAGTTCTTAACCAGTCCATTACTTGACATGGCAGTCAATTCGCAGATATATTCGATACAGATCATTTTATCACATTTCTGAGAGATGAGGTTCGTATAGTGAAGGAGCTGCCATCAGAACAGAAGAAAAAACTGGAGTCTGAGTCTGTCTATTCAATGTACCCTTTTTCCTGGTCTAGTTTGAGATATTACTCGAAGAGGGTTGGTCGAATTCCCAATTTTTATCCTGTTTGTTATAATTTCTTGAAGCTCTTTTTGGTTAAGATTATATGTTGTATTTTCATGACTAAAATTTATGTATGTGAATTTGCCACTTCAGATTCTTCCTCGCATACAAAGGCATGAAGTGGTGCATTTCACTCTGACTGACTTCAGGCTTGCTAATAATGGGCTACCAGAAGAGCTTCAAAAGCTGCGGTGTCGAGTGAATTTCAGGGCTCTGAAATTTACTGCCCCAATTGAGGAAACCGGAAGAAAGATTGTGAGGCTTCTCCGGCAAAGAGGTCCTTTCCTAGTTCTTCATCTCAGATACGAAAAGGACATGTTGGCATTCACTGGTTGTACTGAAGGTTGCTCTAAGGAAGAGATCTACGAGTTGACACAGATGAGGTGATCACCAATCTTCTTTTCTTCATCATACCAGTTACATTATGATTCCTATATTTTACCTCAAAAGTAGTATGATTCAACAGGAATTCTCATATTAGATATCTAAGCATCAAAATGTTTTATGATGATTATCTGTAAGTGAATAATTGCTGTGTAACAAGTCAACAGATATTCTCATCCGCGCTGGAAACATATGTCCATCAATGCAAAAAAGACTAGACAGTCAGGTTTGTGCCCGTTAACTCCAGAGGAAACTGCTCTGGTATTGCAGGCGTTAGGCATTCATCGGAACATCCAAGTCTATATAGCTGCGGGAGAAATATATGGGGATAAAAGAAGAATGTCAGGACTGGAAGCAGCCTATCCGAATCTGGTTAGTATAATGAATGTCGATAAACAACATAACATATAGATGAACTCATATGCATAATTGATGTGTGTTGGATTTTGTTGGATGAAACAGGTGAGGAAGGAGAAAATATTAGAAGCATCAGATCTTAAGCCATTTGAGAATCATTCAAATCAAATGGCAGCATTGGATTTCATTGTTGCAGTAGAAAGTGATATTTTCTTAGCTACTTATGGAGGTAACATGGCAAAAGTTGTTGAAGGCCATCGCAGGTACTTAGGATTCAAGACAACAATTCTTCCAAACAGAAGGCTTCTAGTGAATTTGATCGATCAGTACAAAACAGGAAAACTGAACTGGGATCAATTCTCCCAGTTAGTGAAGAAATCTCATGCAGATCGAATGGGAAAACCAACAAAAAGATTGGAGATTCCAGACCGCCCTAAAGACGAGGATTATTTCTACTCTAATCCACAGGAATGTTTGCCACCATTTCCTGAACCATCAACAATTTCATGATCCTCTATATACTTGTTTATCCTACCAGTTATTTTTCATATGTGAAACAAATATATTCTATTTATTCATTTGCGCATAGGGCATACCTCATAGCAATTTTGTATTAAGTACCTTTATAGGTAAAGCATATTAGATTACACAGGAGTGTTGTATGTATTTCAGTATCGATAAATTAAATTTTTTATCTTTTTTCCTTGTATTGATGCATTAAATTGTTTTCAACATTATATGTTATTTTTCACATGTTTATTGGAAGTGACAATGAAAATGAGATCAATTGACAGAATTAGTGGTGATAATGATTATACTGTACATAACAATCATATGTTCACATATTATTCAGTATAATTGATCCAAACTTGTTGACAGAAGGTCAATTTGCAAGTTTTGGGTAATTAGCAAAGCTAATTTTGAAAGTTTCAAAACTTACAAGCTTCTAAATACCAATTCTCCAATTTAAATTGTAGAATTTGAGAGAATGAAGAATTTGAGAGAAAAGAGTGAATTCACTTCTTTATTTTCATGAATACAAAACAATGAATATATATACAAAGATTGGATCTAACAACCATTGACAAACTATCTAACAACCATTGACAAACTAGCTAACAAGCTAACAACTATTGACTAAGTTACATTCTAGAAGACAATAACTATTGACTAAGTTACATTCTAGAAGACAACAACTATTGACTAAGATACATTCTAGAATATAGAATTCAACACCCCCCCTCAAGCTGGGCAGTATATGTTGATCATACCCAGCTTGGAACACAATCCTTCAAAAGATGCTCTAGGTAGAGCCTTAGTAAACACATCAGCTGTCTGAGAATTGGTAGGAGTGTAACTTATCTTGACAGACCCTGCTTCTAATTTTTCTTTGATAAAATGCCGGTCTATCTCCACATGTTTTGTTCTGTCGTGGTGAACTGGATTTTTTGCGATGCTAATAGTTGCTTGATTATCGCACAACAGTTCCATTGGCTTAACCATAGGAACTTTGAGTTCATTTAGTAGTCTTTGCAACCAAATTCCCTCACAAATTCCATGAGCCATTGCTCGAAATTCCGCTTCAGCACTGCTACGAGAGACCACAGACTGTTTCTTGCTCCGCCAAGTGACCAAATTACCCCAAACATAGGAACAGTACCCAGATGTAGACCTTCTGTCTACCACTGAACCAGCCCAATCTGCATCTGTGAAGATTCTAACACCTCTATCGCCACTTTTCTTGAAACATATACCTTGTCCTGGTGTCATCTTCAAATACCTTAGAATTCTCAAAACTGCTCCCATATGGTCTTCATTCGGACTGTTCATGAATTGACTAACGGTGCTCACCGGGAATGCAATATCTGGTCTGGTATGGGATAAATAGATCAGTTTCCCCACCAACCGTTGATACCTTCCTTTGTCTACAGGTGGACTTTCTTCTATGAGACCCAACTTCGTCGTATAGTCCATAGGTGTATCAGCCGGCTTACATTCTGTCATCCCAGTTTCTTTGAGAAGATCCAGGATGTATTTCCTCTGATTTATGCAAATCCCTGCTTTTGATCTTGCAACTTCCATTCCTAAGAAGTATTTCATACTTCCTAGATCCTTAATTTCAAATTCCTTGGCTAGAAAGGATTTTAACTTCTGAATTTCTTCCTCACTGTTACCGGTCATAATCATATCATCCACATACACAATGAGTATAGTAATAACACCTGTGGCATGATGAACAAACAAGGTATGGTCAGCTTGACATTGAGTATAACCAAACCTTTTTACGGTTTTCGTGAACCTTTCAAACCATGCTCTGGGAGACTGTTTTAACCCATACAGAGACTTTTTCAACTTACAGACTTTGTCTCCATAATCATTTTCCAAACCTGGAGGACCTTTCATATAAACTTCCTCAGCTAACTCTCCATTCAGGAAAGCATTCTTTACATCCATTTGGTGAAGCTTCCAGTTGAGATTAACTGCTAGGGACAGAAGAACTCTGATTGTATTCAGTTTAGCAACAGGAGCAAAAGTCTCCTCGTAGTCGATCCCATAAGTCTGTGTAAATCCCTTAGCCACCAGTCTGGCCTTGTAACGTTCTACACTGCCATCCGCTTTATGCTTCACTGTGAAGACCCATTTGCACCCCACAGCCTGCTTACCCTTTGGTAATTCTGTGATATCCCAGGTTTTATTTCGCTGAAGGGCTCCTAACTCCTCCATAACTGCATTTTTCCACTCTGGAATTGACATGGCCTCTTGGATGTTTGCTGGAACAGACACTAGAGAAATATTGTGAGCAAAAGTTTTGTAACTAGATGAAAGACCCTCATAGGATATGTACTTACTCAAAGGGTAAAGGGGTTTCTCTCTACACATTCTTACCGGTCTCCTCAGGGCGATAGGTATTTCAGTATCTGAAGGAACTTCCTCACTTGTCTGGTTAGTATCTGGGCTGGTGCTAGGATCACTCAGGGGTTCAGTGTTTGGATCAGATATGTGGACCAATTCCGGTTGAGACTCCTGGTCTTGCTGAGGTACAATCTTGTCTGGTCTATCTTTAGTTGTAATCGGCTTCCTCGAGTATACAATAGGTTCTGCTTTGAATTTATTTGTCATGTCTGGAGGGTCAGAAGGAGACACATTTAACTCACAATGAGGAATTTCAGGCACATTAGGATGATGGGACTCACTGTTGGGACTAGAAGACTCATAATGAGGAATTTCAGGCACATTAGGATGATGGGACTCACTCTTGGGACTAGAAGACTCATAATGAGGAATTTCATGAAAAACGTGACTATGGCTATGATCAAAAAACTGAAATTCATTCTCACTCCCCCCCTGAATTTGAGTTTGTGGAAAAAAAGGTTGATCTTCAACAAAGGTAACATCTAGAGAAATATGAATCTTTCGGGTGTCTGGGTTGTAGCATCGATATCCTTTTTGAGTAGGAGAATAACCCAAAAACAAACACCTAACAGCTCTAGGATCAAGTTTACCCCTGTAATGTGGTTGAACATGCACAAACACTGTGCAACCGAAGACGCGGAGAGGAATAGTGGATATAAGTTTGGTATGAGGATAAGTTTCAAGTAGGGTTTGACATGGACTCTTGAAGTGTAATACTCGAGAAGGTTGCCTATTAATCAGATGTACAGCAGTGAGGACAGCTGCACCCCAAAAACGACTTGGCACCCTCATACAAAACAGCAAAGATCTAGTAACCTCTAATAGGTGACGGTTTTTCCTCTCAGAAATCCCATTTTGTTGAGGTGTGTCAACACATGAGGTTTGGTGGACAATCCCCTCACTACAAAGATACTCTCTCAACCCTTGGTTTACAAATTCTCTCCCATTATCTGATCTGAATACTTGAATATTTGTTTGAAACTGAGTTTTGATCAAAGAATGAAAATTTTTAAAAATATTAGTGACCTCAGACTTTTCTTTCATGAGAAAGACCCATGTGACTCTGGTATGATCGTCAATAAATGAAACAAACCATTTTGCACCAGTAATATTAGGAACTCTGGAAGGGCCCCAAACATCACTGTGAATCAAAGCAAATGGTTTGGAGGCTTTGTAACTAGTAGGATGGAACACAGAACGAGTATGTTTGGATAACTCGCAGAAATCACAATGAAAATCTTTTGGACTGTGATTAAGAAATAAGTCAGGAAACAGTTTCTCTAGATACAGGAAACTAGGATGTCCTAACCTATAGTGCCAACGCATAATAGAACTTTCTTTATTGGACTTAGACTCAGATATTGACTCAAGAGAAAAATTATTGGATTTAGCAGAATGACCTTGTATACCCTTTGAAGCTTCGGCCTTGATGACATAGAGACCAGATTGTATCTCAGCAGTTCCAATCATCTTTCCCGAAATCATGTCCTGAAACACACAATAAGTGGGAAAAAATTTAAACACGCACTTTTCATCATAAGTGAGTTTGGAGATAGATAGAAGATTACAATCTAAAGTGGGAACATATAACACAGATTGCAGAGTTAGAGTTTTTGAAATAATAACAGTACCACACCCTGTGACCTTGGACAGAGAACCATCTGCAATTTTGACATTATAGTTACCTTGACTTGGCTCAAAGGTACTAAACACCCTAGCATCACCTGTCATGTGGTCAGTTGCTCCGGAATCCACAATCCATGTTTTTGAGATCTCCTTTTGCACATTCAAAACAGTGGAGAAGGTACCTTTAGTAGCAATAGACCCAACACCAAACACTGAGGTATTTAAACCAGAAAACGGTTTCTGTAGCTGATCCAATTGCTCCTGAATGTGTGCAACTGAATCTGTTCCAACACCATTTTTTGCACTGGCCGTGTAACCTTTTTTCTCTGTATCCCCATTGTTGTTTGAGTTGATCGGATCTAAATCAGAGACAAGTTTGGAAGAGGATTCGTGAGACATGCTTTTGCAAATTTCGATTAGCCTTTTGATTACTCAAACGGCCTCCGTTGGCGACGAGCCTTTGAAAGATTTTGCTAATTGGCACCGTTCTCACTTTCTGGTGCCGGTGGTGTCAACCGACTTGCAGCAGCCCGTGAATAGTACGCGTGAACAGTACGCGTGAATAGTACTGTTTCGGAATCCTCGATATGCGAAGAAGAAAACAGATCGGCTCGGATTTAGGCTGAAAAACACTGGTTTGATGGCTGATTTGTCTCGGAAACCACCAAGAGAGGAGAACAAATCTGTTATCACCAAAATAATACTTCGCGGAAGTGATGACGAAGCATACAAAGCTTCGGATTTTGGCTGCCGGAATGAGCAGCGGAAATCGCTGGAATAAGCAACGAGGACAATGGTGGCTGTCGAAAAAAAAAAATCTCAAATCGAGAGACGCTCTGATACCATGTAGAATTTGAGAGAATGAAGAATTTGAGAGAAAAGAGTGAATTCACTTCTTTATTTTCATGAATACAAAACAATGAATATATATACAAAGATTGGATCTAACAACCATTGACAAACTATCTAACAACCATTGACAAACTAGCTAACAAGCTAACAACTATTGACTAAGTTACATTCTAGAAGACAATAACTATTGACTAAGTTACATTCTAGAAGACAACAACTATTGACTAAGATACATTCTAGAATATAGAATTCAACATAAATTTTCATATTCTGATCCACAGCAAGCATCTCAATGTACAAAGAGAAAACAAAAGCACTAATACTACTTTCATAAACAGTTACAGTAAACGCAACCAATATGTTCAATAATGACTTAGCATTCCTGCTAAAATTGAGACGACGCAGAACATTCCATCCATTAATGCAAATCCCCAATCAATTCAGATTACAAATTGTATGCTAACACACAGAAAGGTAAAACAATCAGAGAGAACATTAATAGGAACAAAATTTGCCAGGCTGCTCAGCAATCCTCAGAATGCTGCTTTAACCACACATTGGGAGTCTAAGGTGACGGTCACTAGCCCAAGGTACTTTACGGTTATAAAGCACTATGCCAAGGAAAAATCAAAACTTAAATGTCAAAGCAGTTAAAAGGTGCTACATAGAGTTGAATGATAAAGCCGTGTATTAATTTTGCACATCATTAACACATGAGGGGCAAACAACTGATCTGTTACCCAGCAATTGGCCCACAAAAGGCCTCATTTCATATAATTTCAAATCATTATATATGATACAAACACAGTACAGGAGGCAATGGCATCCCCTTAATATAAATCACAAGATGACTAGATAAAAATCATATAATTTTGGGGGGCAGCTCTTTCATGATGCTCACAAAATACTGTGAGAACCCAAGCAAACCAAATACAAAGCATGTACAATACTAGAAGGAGATCCCAATGAAAAAAGAAAAGAAAAGAAAAAAAAAAAACTGGGTGAAAATGGAGACTTGGGAAATGCAATACTAGTCTCATGTCTTCAACCGCTTTTGAGCTTGATCAGAGTCATCTCCGCTGCTCACATCCCTCAGTTTTGCCATTGCGTGATTGCTAGAGGGGGAATTTTGGGGATCCTGGAAAGCAATTAAAGACTGTTGTCGACTAAATCCACACAAATAGCTGTAAATTGTTGGTCTTAAACTTGTAACATAAACTAGGCTTCCACTCCTCACGGAGCAAAGTTAGCAAAATTAGCAAAATGTATCCCATCCAAAACCAACACAACCCCAGACCGAAACTGTTATGCTAGTTACCCACTTTATACCTTCACAATGGATGTTCCAGATGTCAGCCCTTTGTTAGCCCGTTTCCCAAGATCAATCTGCACTGAGATGTTGGCCTGCGACAGATCTAAACCAGCACTCTGCAATGCTTGCGTCAGAGAGTTTAACAACCTGCTTGGTACCAAATTGAATATATATTAGCAGCTAGCATTATAACACCAATGCTATTTAGCACCACAAATAGAAAATTTTAAAAACAATATGGTACAAAAGAAATTAACAATAAAACACAAACACTTTGACTGATCTTGCTGGCCTCCCCTCTAAACTTCGCATCTTGAGAAAAATAAATATGGCATCCCAAGGATCTTTCAACAGAAAAGAGCATATTGATGACAAAACTTGAACACGGTTATTTAAAAAAAAAAAAAAAACACTTAGATAAGAAGAATAGAAAAATAGAAATGATAACACTGAAAAATCTTCAATGCAAATGATAAAGTCAGCCCATACCCAATTGGAATTATTAAACCGCTTAAAAACCACAAGATTATATCTCAATATTTCTTGCTATCATTACCACAGCTCAGACTAAGAAAAACTAATAACACTTGTTGATCAAAGATGGGGCGAGACAGAAGCAGCATTTCAATACTTTGCGGTTGTATCATAGGTTGAGTCTCAATATTCCTTACTACCATAGCCATAGCTAAGAGAAATGAGAAGAAACTACTAGCAATTGTAGATCAAAGATGGGATGACATACAAGCAGCCTTTCAATATTTCACCAACGTGATTAAGATGAGCCACAGAATAAATAAATATTGGATAGGTATGGTCTTATGGACATGATATCTATATATCTTGAAGAGAACTATGGACTCTGAACTGGTATGGTTGCTAATTTGTACATGTAACTTTGGGCTATAACCCAGTTAAATCAATTAAATTCCAAAATTTCAAGCAAAAGCTTAACATCAGTAAACAGCATGTAGGCAAAAACTCCATATCTACTTCGATACATCAATTTCATAGAACAGGTCGTTACAACTTCAAGATGAGTGACATGAGCCTTTCAAAGATTCAAGTAAACAGGCTTCCAGAAAAACAAAAGTCTGAGTTCCTTCTCTTCTTCTCTGTACGTTACAAAAACCTATGGCACAATATAATGTCCCACAAGAAAAGACTATGCTATCATACAACCGGATTCACCATAGCTGCCAACAGACACAAAAGATAAAATATAGCACCCTCACAACACTCCACTAACCACACAAAGATAATTTGGTTTATGGAAAAGTAAGATGGACAATATCCATGCTTCATTTCATCTACACATCTACAACTTAAATATTAAGCAATTTCCTAATGCAGTCAACACAAACAAGCTAACAAATTCTTTGATGTATAACAATCAAACACTTGGCTATGATGATAGATTGCCTAACAACTAAAGCAGAAATTAAAAACAAAAGGAATAAAAATCAAAGGAGGAAAACCCAAAAAGAGATTATAGGTTATATTGTCAATGATAATCGACCAAGCAACTGGCCTGACGTACACTTCTGATACGAAGACAATCATAATTCTACTTAAACCACACCAAAATATACTCTTAAGTACGCACCCTTGGGAGTAGACACTTGATATACTGATTGTCCCCCCTTCAACTGTCAGATCCTCCTGTTGGTTCATTGTATCGCTAGTGATGAGACACTCACTTGACTGGGCATCAGAAACCGGTCTCTGAAGAGGATGCAATAGAACACGGTCACTTTGGACAGGAGCAGACAGGTTTGCCTGCATAGGCATGGTCAGAGCTATTCCTCTATTTGCTAATTCAGGTTGCCCATCCATTGCTTTGCAGGCAATATCCCTGCTAGGATCAGACTCTACTGTATTCTGATTGCTCGTTAGCATGGTTGGGGTGACACTGATGCTATTATCATCAAACTTGCCAGGAAATGTTGACCCCGGACCAGAACCACTTTTTATAGCTTGTGGGTGACCAACAAAATTCTGAACACGCCAGTGACTATTTCTCTGTTAGAAGCAGGAGATTAATGAGTTAAACTAACAATTATAATTTATAAGCCAAAAATGCTCAATACTCAAATACATGCCCGACAGATCCTCATCACCAGAATGCTTCTGTTAGAAGGAATTCTCTCCTTCTTCCCAGGATCCCACCCCCCAAAATAGAAAATATAAACCAACATCAATTACTTTTAAGTGAATATAGAGGCAAATGGCACTGGACTTTCTGAGCAAGGAAATCAAAAACATGACCATCACATATTATTAAATAAATTATAACGTATTGGCCTAAAAAAAAAAGAGAAAAAAGAATTCCTATGGCAAGTGCTGAGCTCCAAATCATCACATCACAGTTAGTGTTCAACTTTGATGTGCTCAAACCTAGTAGCCTAGTGTAGGAAAATATCAAAGTGAAATAATTTAGAACACCTTTGGTAAAAAATAAAGGATAACTGAGATAATTTTCCTTCTCCCTTATTCATTTTTGTCTTCTTTCGAAACTTGGTAAAAGTACTATTTACCCCAAATTGTTAACCCAAAAAACCTTCCCAAATGATATAGCAAGTGTTTTGTAACCATACACCCTTTGATCTACATGACAATTAAAGCATGGACTAAATAGCAAAGCTTTCGGCAAAAGTTTGGACTAAGTAGCATTACTACTCTTTCGTAGAAGTGTCATGTTGCCAAATCCATAAATCAAAGCATGATATTTAAATGTATCAAACAACCTTATGTCGAATCCAAAGTCCCTCAACTAAAATGTAAAAGTTTCTAATTTACTTAATTAAGATGGTCAAGTTTACTTCTTGATTTATGAACATTCGTGACTTCTGAAATTATCAACCTTTCAAAACAATTCTGAAGGACAAGATTGAGATATATACTACATATACTACACTTAAATTCAGAAATTAACTGTAAGATCCATTATCTAAATGTAAGATTGGATGATTCACAAGCTTGATCCTTGATTCAAATTATCTTTGAACTCATATATTCCATCTACCTAAACCAAAACTGAGCATTTCAGGCAGTGGATAGGCGTCAATGCAAACAAAAGCATGCAGGTGAAACATCATACAGAGACCAAAACAGGCGAAACATCATACAGAGACCAAAAATAGAAGAAGAAAAAAAAAAGTAGGAATAGCAGTAGTTTACCCAAGGCATCAATTTTGTGGGCTCAGAATTCCAATCCTGGTAAGAACCCTCATATTTTTGAACTTTTTCCTGTAAATACTGGACATACTCAATCACCTGCGAAGAAAAAATCATATTCAGTGAACAAATAAGAAGATAGGGTTTATCAATTGAAATCAACAATATAAGACATACCTCTAACAAGAAAGATGCGGTATCTCTCTTTTGATCACTGTGGGGTATGAGGTCTCTCAGTATCTGAAATCTGAAAGCAATAGATTAGATAATAATGATCGTGAATTTGACATACAAGTTATAAAATTGTAGTAGTAGAAGATAGAAAACCTCTCATTAATCTTGCTGCGTCTACGCTGCTCAGTGACAGAATGCTTGGATCGTATTGCATTGGCCTTGTCACTGGTCTTCCCATCTACCAAACCCCCAAATTTAAAATTAAAAAGAAATCCAACAAGTAAGTAAGAGAAGTAAAAGGAGATGGATCTGTTACCTCTTGTGTTGTTGTTGGAAGTGCCTTCTTTCTTGGACATGAAATCATCGTCCTCGTACTCTTCCTCCTCTTGATTTCCTTTCGCTGTTCTCATTCTCGTTCCTCCGGCGAACACTCCACGCAACACACCCAATTTTCTCTTTTTTTTTTTTTTTTTTTTTTTTTTCCCAACAACTGGGGCGAGATGACATGTGCGTATGCTCATCTTCTTCCCGTGAGCTCACCATAATACGACGTCGTATCTTTCATTTTCTCTTTTCCTTCCAAACTCACGACTCAAAACGTGCGAAGGATATACTACTGACAACCTCATCTTAACTCTTACTAATGAATTTAATGATTCCTAATATATTTTTTATTGCAGGGAAAATTGCACTAACATCCTGCGTTTAGATAAAATTGCACGGTATATTTAACTATGTCATAATTACAAAAACTTATCTTGCGGATCATTGACTAATGCTTCGTCGGTGTTAAATTTAAAGGAAAATGTAAAATGTCTATTTTTCCCTTATGAATTATATTTTGTACTAAATAATAAAATAATTTTAAAAAATTTAAAAATGATCATATGTAGACTATCATATCTGACTCTCGAAGTTCAATTAGATTCGACAAAGCTTTCCTCTGCGAGCGATCGCTCATGGAGAGATTTGAATTGCTCCAGATCGCTCCATCATGGAGGAATGATCTGCACCTCCATAATGGAGCATATCAATTATGGAGAAAATTTTATACCATCCGCTGAGACTTTATCTTTATTTTAAATGATTTTTTTTTTATATTTTTATATTATTAAAATAATATTTTATATAATTTAAAATATTATTGTGTAATTAGTCATGTTATAATTGACTAATACTTTTTCAACCGTTAGTCAACAATTTTTAGAATAAATTTGTATAATTATAATATAATTAAATAGTGTGTGTAATTTTACCTAAACTCAAAGGTGTTAGTGCAATTTGCCCTCCTTTATATTTTATAATTTAAAAAATATTAACCACTTTTATAAACTTAACTTTTTTAGCCATCCAGATTTTTTTAAAAAAAACAAAAAGGGGGGAATTTCAATTGGATTCTAATTGAAAATATTATTTTTTTTTATTTTTTTTTACTTATCTTTTCGTGTTTAATTTATTAGGTTATTAAATTATTAAAAATGGTTCAAATTAATTCTTCTGATCAGATTTTTTACAGTTAAAAATTTATAAATAATATAATCTAAACTATAAAAAATTCAATATTATATCAAATAAATAGAAAATCGAATTTAACTCTTTTATTTAATTAAAAAAATTGAAAAAATTTGTTAAAAAAACTTGAAAAAAAATAAAAAGAATATCAGGGATTGGCATGGAGTTAAGAATTATTTCTAAAATTATTTGGCTTTTTTTTTTTAATTAAAGACAGTAAGAAATTTTAGTCTTCATTAATTTCTGATTCAAAAATGAGATTATAACATATTTTTGTTTTTTGGGATCAAATAACTTGTGACTTGTGAGCAAGGAACGGTGGGATTCTGGTGATAGTATAGGATCCATTTCAACTTAGCAAAGTGACGTTGTTCACATATAACCCCACTATATCCAAATTCCAGCCCAAAAATGTTATATGTAATTTGGGGCCTTTGTGATAACATGTTACAACCTGTACGTAGCCCAAAAATATTGTTGAAACGTTATTTGAGATATTGAAAACTTTCTTCCCCCGTGGATACGCTTTGTATATGGACATCTTCCTTAGGATTAGAATCCTCTCCTAAGCTAAGTTTTTTCTAAGTTTTTACATATCTAAAGATATGTGGATTTAATGGTTGGGATTTAGGGTTCTATTCTCTTTCTTTTGAAAAAGTTTTTACACATCTGATGACACGTGATACATAACTAATTTAATGGTTAGGATTTTGTTTAAAAGTTTAGGAAAAGTTTAGGTTAGAAGAGAATCCTGATCCTTTCCGCTAAGGAATATACATTGACCTTAATGTAATTTGCATTTTTTTCTCGAAGAATAAATTCATACCTTAATTTGATTGGACTAGCAAAAATCTTCACACATTGACCGTTGACCCTAAAAATCTAAAATCTACACGATTTTTCAGATTAATAGAATCAAATACAATTCTGGGGCTACTATACATGTCTACAACAATAAATATCAATTCAAGAAATATGAAGATGCAATAGATAATCAAGAAGTGTTAATGGAGAATCAGAATTCTGGGAAAATTCATGAAAAAGGAAGTGTTGATCTTCAATTTACTTTCGGAAAGAAACTTACTTTGCTTAATGTTCTTCATATTCCAGAAATTAGAAAGAATCTTGTATCAATAAAGTGAATTCTTCTATTTATATTGTTGGTTATTCCTCTTGTTTATGGCATTATCTTTTAGTACATTTTAATTTTATGTATATTTTTTTTATAATGGGAAGGGTCTACCCATACAATTGCATTTTTATGGACAATGGTGGAAAAATATATTTATACGTAAACATAAAGATTTAAACATTAGTGACTTCGAGGATTTTAAGGCCTCCAATCACCAAGGCAAGTGACTTTGTGTGTATTTAAATTTTATATTGTGCCTTGTGAATATGTGTCAACTTCTATCGTGTTATATGATATTAGTTTATTATATAATAATTATTCATACTAAGTGATACTATTTGAAAGAATTAGATAATATACATTCATGTTCACTTTGATATTTATGAGCAAGTAATTGTAACTCAAATTTGTATATCAACTCACAGCTAATGTGGTTAGTTTATTTTTCTTCCATTTTAATAGTGAGAGTTAAAATTTTACTATACATATTTATTAATATGTATAAATAATCTTCTTCTCATATTATAAAAATAAATATATTATATTATAATAATAGATCTACTAACTGTACGTTTAATAATTGAAATCGAAATTCCAGTCCGCATTCGAGGGGCGCACCACGATCATGCACGAATCCTTGTGCACCGCCCACCGGAATTATTCTCTAAATTCTGTGTTTATCTCTCTCACTTTTATTTTCACCATTATATTATTATATAATATGTTATCCGAGGAATTTTAGACCGTACAAAAACAAACTTATTCAATTAAGAAAACAGACAGAAACGAAGGGAGGGGACCAAGATGGGCTGACATATGCCCTGTTATTACTATTATAGCCTTCTTTTCATTTGATTTTTTTTTTTTTTTTTGAAATATCTTTTCATTTGATTGTTGCCCACATAATCTTTAATTACTTCATTAAAATTCTATTATTATAAGGTTAATTGCAAATTTTTCAATATTATATTATGAATCAATTATTAAATATTTTGCACACCGCTCGAATATTTATTTAAGTAAATTGATAAAAACTTCTCATATATATACCAGTAAATATATATGAAGAAAATATACTAACTACTAACCACTTCAACTATAAGTGTATGTATCATTAAACCATTATTTTTTTTAAGGGGATATAATTATAATATCAATAACTGTCGGGACCTGCTGAGATTAATCACTAAATACGTTGTTCGGATATCTACTCCTATAGCGAAAGAATACTACTCCCATAATATGAGGAGAAAACTACCCATACCTGCATATAGTGGGAATCGAACCCTTCAATATTGAGGTAGAAGAGAAGTGTACTAACCAGTTTAATACAAGTGAATGTGCTCATTAAATCATTGTTAGCAGTCCCTTTTTTTACACAAATTATATATCATTCAATTATTCACTTCTAATATTTATTATTATTTTAAAAAATTTATTCATTTCTATTATTGAGATTGCATTGAATTATCATATATCTGTATATTTATACCAACTGATTCCCAGTTTCTGAATCCCCAGCTATAAAACGAATAAGTCTACGTGGCATATAATGATTGGGTGGTATTTGGTTCATTTTTGTGTACAATGCATTTGGTCTGTCACGGACTAATGGTATGGGATTCATGTTAGGGGGAACCTCTCTCTCTTCCATTCCCATACCCATACCCATCAATTCCCGTGTCGCGAAACTTTATAGTTTTTTAAATGATGAATTGCATTTAAATACTTTGACTTTAACGGATTATGTGGACAGTTGTTTATAATTCGTTTAGGTAACCGTTATTTTAACGGTGGTCAACGCATTACAGAGTATTTGAGTATTGAATTACCGTTAAAGTTAGGATACTTGAATGCAATTCACCCTTTTTTAAATTTTGTTTTCTAAATTATTTTTAGGTTGAAATTCAATGTGATCCATGTATTTTTTTTAAATCATGACTTTTTGATCAATTTTTTTTTTCCACCTGTCTTTCAACTTTTTAAAATTTATCAATTTAGTTTATTTTAATAATTTTTTGATAGTCAAACATTATAAAATATATACATTAACCATTTTATCATTTAAGAATATAATTTTATTCTTCAATTTTTAAAATTTAATAAATTAAAAAAAATTATTGATAGTTGATATAATAGATTGCAGAGATTAAGAAAAAATGGGATCAGTTGAGAGGCTAATTTTTCTATCTCCAATTACTTAATTATAAAAAATTAATAGTAATTTCAGATCTCAATAAATGGACCCATTGATGGAGATTCCTCCATCACCGATGGATCTCAGTCATCAGCAATAGAGCTCTAATCTCCATTGTTCGCGATGATGAAGATTCGACGTGGAATCGAAATCTCCAAAATTTAAAAATAACTTTATTTAAATCTCCAAAATTCGATTTTGAATTAAGAATCAAATCACACCAATTACAACAGTGACTATAATCAATAAAAAAAATAAAGTAATAGAAAAATTATTGATAGTTGATATAATAGATTGCAAAGATTAAGAAAAAATGGGATTAGTTTATGATTTTACTATCTCCAATTGCTTATTTAATTATAAAAAATTAATAATAATTCCAAATCTCGATAAATAAGCCCATTGATGGAGATCCCTCCATCACTAATGGATCTCAATCGTCAACGATGGAACTCTAATCTCCATCGTTGGCGATGATGGAGATTCGACGTGGAATCAAAATCTCTAAAATTCGAAAATAATCTCCTTTAGATCTTCAAAATTCGATCTTGAATTGAGAATCAAATCACACCAGTTATAATAGTAACTATAATTAATAAAATAATAAAATAATAGAAAAATTATTGATAGTTGATATAATAAATTGCAGAATTAAGAAAAAATGGGATCAGTTGGGAGGCCAATTTTCCTATCTCCAATTGCTTATTTAATTATAAAAAATTAATAGTAATTTCAAATCTCGATAAATAATAGACTCATTGATGGAGATTCCTCCATCACTGATGGATCTCAATCATCATCAATAGAGCTCTAATCTCCATCGTTCGCAATAATAAAGATTTAACGTGGAATTAAAATCTCCAAAATTCAAAAATAACCTCCTTTAAATCCCAAAAATTCAATCTTGAATTAAGAATCAAATCACATTAATTACAACAATGACTATAATCAAGCAGTAGAACCCCAATTGAAGGGTTTGAAAACGAAAGGGAAGCCTCAATTGAAGCAGTAGAACCCCAAGCTTCGTGTTCCTCACTTTCAAATCAAAATTTGATAATCAATCCAACAAGTCAAATCAAGAAATAGCAGTGGATACTAGCTAACTGGTTGTCTTCATTGGATGCGACACCCATAAATAAGAATAACACATTTTTTTTTATCTCTCCTGTCAATTTCTGAGACGGTAAAAATTTATATAAATTCAATTTTTTTTTTTACTTTTATCTTTTGTTAGTTGTTAGCTTTTTATTTTTTAAATTTAAATTTAATAATTTTTTTCTTTATTTTTTTAACTTGAATAGTGGTTATTGCGTGTAAAGAATAAAATATCTCTAAAATTATTAAATTTGATAAAAATTAATTAATAGAGGGATTAATTTAATAAATTTTTAAAAAGTTAAAAATTATACTAATTAAAAGAGAAAAATTATAATTTAAAAAATATATGAATAAAAATAAATTTATTTTCATTCTTTTTATTCTAATAACAATTTTTTATTTAATATGGGTCGCTCACTGCTGAGTGGGATCATGTGCATGCAATCTGCCTGGAGATGCCTCAAAAATCATAAGTTAAATTGATTTAAAAAACAGTGATAAGGAACACGTGGCAGGATAATACCGACAGGTCAGGTGATTGCACGAGTCACCATCACGTGCGCAGCGTTGGGGGGGGGGGGGGGGAAGAAGAGGTGGGGACGGGACTTATTTGACTGCATCATTACAAGGACACAGCAAGTGGATAAAAAGATTACATACAGATTTGTCATTTGTGCTTCTCAAAAAAAAAAAAAAAAAAAAAGTGAATATTATAATTCCTTTTTATTGATTTAAATAGGGTAAATTGGACAAATATCCCCAATATTGGTGATAATTATGCACCTTTCCTTAAAATTATACAAATCTCACTTATAAAAAAATTAATAATAAAATGGTAGAATAATTTATTTAGTAACTAATGTCCAATTAAAATTACAATTCACTGTACTTTAATAACATTTTATCTCCATTATATTTTCGTTTTTCGTATTTCTTTTAATTCTTTCTTGATTCTTCTTTTTTCTTTTTTTTTTATATTTTTTATTTCTTAATTATTTCTTCCATTTTCCTGTTATCGTTGTTTTTCTCTCTTCTCCATTGTTGTGACGATTCTTTAGTGAATATTCTCACTGAAATATTTTAATTAGTCTCATTAATAAAAAAAAATATTAAAAAAAGTTGTTTGGTTTTAGAAAAAAAAAAGAATAATGATAACTTTATCTTAGAATCTATTTTCTCTTATTATCTAATTATTTTTGTATAAATTAAATAAATAATAGAAAAAAAATATAATTTATTGATCTTGATTACATTATACATACAATGCAAATTAAGAAAGTAGAATAATACAGCCATTTTACTTCTATTTGAGTTATAATAAATTTTTAAAAAATTAAAATTAAAAATAAAATACATGACAGATTATATTATATGAAATAAATTAATAAATTTATATTTTTTGTAAAAAGATCTGTTCCTTTATATTTTTTAAAATTTATTTATATATTTATTTGTTATAGTAATAAAATAAAATATAAATTAATTAAATAAGATATTTCAGATATTTAAATAAAAGTAAACTAATAATAAAAAGAGACGTTTGTATAATTTAGAGCCAAAACTTCATATTGTTGTAATTATTACTAATATCGGTATGCTTGTGTAATTTTACCCTTTTAAAATTGGTACCTGACATGACACAGCTTCTGTCCTTGTCGTGAGACCCAAAATATCTAACCTTGACCTGACCGCCCTGCACGTCCCTTGTTCCGACAAATGCTGCCTTACCACCACTTATTTAATAATCAATTTAATTATTTAATTATATCACCGATTGATTATTAAACAAAATCACTTCAATCAATCTTTGTGTTCCATTTTGACCTTTACATTTTCCTTTCTCATCAGTCAATCACATTGGTTTTATTCATTATTTATAGGAGTAATCCGGTGTATACAGATATAATTACACAAAAATATGAGAATAATTAATAATAATAATAATTCTCATTTGATTAGTTGATTAATTATTGACCACAGTTAATCACTAACGATTAAAGGGATAAAATTATCTTATAAAAAAAACTTAAAAAAATGAACCAGATAAGATCTGGTCCATTAGAAAAGATAAAAATATTCTCATCCATCTAATCCATTGCAAAAAAAAAAAAAAATTTAATTTTTTTTTCATTCCAGATTTTCTTCTTCTTCCAATTTTTTTTTTCTTTTTTATATTTCTTTCTTCATTATTTCTTTTTTCCTTTTCCTCCATATTTTTCTTCTTCTTCTTTTTTCAGGATTTTTTTTTATTTTTCTTCTTCTTCTTCTTTTCTAGTTTTTTTATTTTTATTTTTCTTCTTCCTCTTCTTCCTCTTCTCTTCTTCTTTTTTTTTTTCAAATTTTTTTTATTTTTCTTCTTCCTCTTCTTTCTTCTTCCGCCTCCTCCTCCTCCTCTTCTTCTTCTTCTTTTTTCAATTTTTTTTTTTAAATTTCTAAAAGATAATTTTACCCCTTTAACCGTTAGTGACTAATTGTGGTTAATAGTTAGTCAACCGATCAAAGGGGAGTTATTGTTATTATCAATTATTCTCATATTTTTATGCAATTATATCTATATACACAGGGAGTTATTGCAATTACCCCTTATTTATATCCCATCATGTTTTTAGTTCAGGGATGAATAAAAAAGAATTCTCAATCTTCTTAAAATTATATATCTTTTTTTTTTTAAAAAAAATCTTATGATTATATAATTTTTTTTTAAAGTCAATTTATCTCTATAGTCTATTTAATATAATTATTGTTTTAGTGAAAATTAATTTAATTCCTAATTTCTAGTATTTACTAAAATTCAAATTAATTAACCTCTAATATATAAATTATAAATTGAGTTCATGTTGAAAAGGCATCTTAATATCTTGTAATTCAAATAATCTTTATGAAAATCATATATATATATATATTTAAGTGAATTATATTATTCCTGTGAAAGCTGAAAAATAAGTTATGTGATTAACATTTTTTTTTTTGAAAACTAAAAAAAAAAATGGGGAAGGTATAAAAAATTGGAAATAAAAAGTTTATTGTATTAAAAAAAAAATATTTTCCTTAGTACATTTCAATTTTCTTAACGTTCATACAAATTTTTTTATCAAAATATGAATTAAGTGGATATAAGATAATTTGTACTAGAGAATTATAATATATATATATATATATATATATATATATATATAGACACACACATATGCACACACACACATACATATATGAATTAATTGCATCGATCTTCTCTGGGGTTTTACCAACTACAAGTAGAGTCAACTTTATCGTTTATTGACAAACACCTCCCTTATTCTTGTAAAATTTAGTCAAATGTAACAGTTGACCCGAAGAGGTATCTATAAAAAAATTTAAAAGTTGACTAATACGAAGGGAGGTCTTTATTAATAAATCTAAAAGTTGACTGACGGGAGTGGAGGTCTTTGTCAATAAATTCAAAAGTTGATTCCGTCTGTAATTGAATAAATCTTAAGGTCTGTAATTGAATAAATCTTAAGGGAGACTCTACATATATATAAAAGGAAGAATTGGAGAGAGAGAGAGAGAGAGAGAGAGTGAGTGAAGAACAATAAAATAGATCTACGGACAGTTTTATCTTTTTACTTTCTAATGAGAGAGAAGGTTACTTTATGGATGAAATGCTAATGGTAGGAGGGTTTTTTACCATTATAGAAACAGTGGGAAGTAAAACGTTGTATTTGAATTCATTGGGAGTGTTTTTGATAATATCCCTATATAAAATAGTGTTACGGAATATATGTAAACTCAAATAACAATAAATCAAACGCACACAAAAACACGAAGAACAATAAAATAGACACGACATTTTTACGTGGTTCAACGATCAATGTGATCCCTATATTCATGGAGTATACCAACATTCAATTCCACCATCAAACAATATTTATAACGCACACACTCAAAATAAGGAATGTAGAAAAAAATGGAATAAAAGTTATTTTATAAAAAAAATAATAAATTATTTTCCTTTGTATATTTCAATTTTCTTAATGTTCATACAAAAAATTTCATCAAAATATGAATTGAGTGGACATAAAATAATTTGCACTAGAAAAGTATTACGGACTATATACAAACTCAAACAATAAATAAGTCAAACACACAAGAAAGCACGAAGAACAAAAAAAATAGGTACGAGACTCTTGTGTGATTTAACAATCAATGTGATCTCTACGTTTACGGAACGTACTAATACTCAATTTCACTAGCAAACAATGTTTCTCTCTTACTAAATATAAAAGTTTAAATACTAAAATCCTTTAGAGTAAAATTGTTACTCCACATGAATACTTAAATAAAAATTTTGAGTTCGACCCGAGTGTATCACCGTAACACAGTAATATTGATTTAGATTTCACAAACTAAACAAATAGTTCCTAATTCTTATATAACACTAAAATAAAATTTTATCTTATTATATTTTAATTTTCTTATTATTTGTACAATAAATTTCATCAAACTTTATTAAAGTTATATCAAATTGTGATTGAGTGGACGTAAGATGATTCTCTCTTTATATATATATATATATATAGAGAGAGAGAGAGAGAGTATGAATTCAACATCAATCATGGAAATGGTGAAGCTTTTTTTAAGCTTATATGATATAATTTAGTGGGAGGAAACCCAATTAGTGACCGATATAACTTCCTTTAAGATAACAAAAGTATACTAATAATGAAAATAGTCAAAACACATGAAACATTTGATATGTTAGGACAAGTTGTGGGGTGAGTGGGGGTAAAAATCATGAATCCCACGACAATCTCAATGATCTCTTCCATGTGATAAGAACCTAATAAAATATAATCAAATCTATCAATTTCGGGTTCAAATTTAAACTAATTATCGTTTTAGTAGGCCTATTATTTAGCAGTTAAGTGTGTATTTTAATAATCAATTGCAGGTCCCTTTCAGTCCTTTTTTGGGCATGGTAATTAGTTTGCTTAGTTTGAAGGAGAAAATATAATTAATTACTTCCTTTTCAAATAATCAACCTATTCTTTTAGTACATCCATTAATAGCTGATTAGTACTCGGTGGTGAGGGTTGCACATTTATTACCTATGCGTGGGTAGATTGTTATTAGTACACATATATAAATTAAACAGATACAAAAGGAAACAATTGATATCAATCTAAACAATTATTAAGACAATAATATAAAATTGAAGTCGAGGCCCGTGTTTCACACGGTGTCTTTAAAACATATTCGTCCCCTGCCGTGGGTACATATATTTCTCAGGATACAACTGCTTCGATTGATTATCGTTAGACAACTTCGACGAACTGAATAATGTTAAAATTCTATTACTCGGAAACGGAAGGAATAAATTTTTTAGAATTGCTTGATGTATGATTCTATGTATTTTCAAAATAATATAATGCCAATATATATACATTCAGTGGAATGACAGTTACAAACAGATTCATGACAATTAATTTGACCGTTACAAATTTAATAGTCCGTTACGCAATTAATTTGACCATTACAAATTTAATTGTCCGTTACACAATTAATTTGACCGTTACAAATTTAATTACCATAACAGTTTTCCATTCATCTGAAAATCATTTTGATTACCATACGGATCAGGCACATGGTAAGCCAACGGAAAAAGAGGGTGATAAGCACCCATACTATTGGGTGACAGTACAAGGTACGATAGGAAAGCAACAGAAGGTGTCCTCTACTCCACTGACATCCCTCACACACAAGAATGTGAGACGGAGGCAATGCAAAGCAATCCTCTTAAAAGGATTACAAAAAGGTAGATAAAAGTAAGTAACATTTTTATATACAGAGGGATGAAATGATTGAGAGTTCTGCTGGTCTAACTTGATTGTCAGAGAGATCCCGACTTCTTTGTTGACATCTTTTTTCTTTTGCAGGTTATCAGGTTTCTCATTGTTAGGAAAAGCTTAAGAGAGTACACAAACAAACATACACGTGGCGAGCTGTTATCTCTCAAACAGAGAGTTCACCGTCAACTAGTATATTCTCATGACGTGAATAATAAGGATAGATGCAAATCAAATCTTAATTAAATTGATTGTGCATCTCGTCCTCTAGGAAGGTTTCCAATACTATCATGTCTGTGAAAATACAATTACCGGAAGTTTTCTTGTTGTTTTTAAGAGGATTAACTATCTTCTCATATATGGAAATTAATATTTAAACGATGAGAGTTTAATATGGGCAGGAATCGAGTGAAATTAAAAATGTCAATATATGCCATCACAATTTGGAGATTATTATGTATTAATAAGTTTTCTTCTTGTTTTTAAGAGGATTAACTATCTTCTTATATATGAAAATTAATATTTAAACGATGAGAGTTTGATATGAGCAGGAATTGAGTGAAATTAGAAATGTCAATACAAGCCATCACAATTTGGAGATTATTATGTATTAATAAATTATCATTCTCCCCTTATTTATATCTTATGTTAACTTTTAACATGTTTTTCTTTTTAATGTTTAGTGGGTGATGGTTGAGATAGACAATCCAACCAATAACCACATTTCCATAGCTATCAACTTTAATTCAGCATCTTCAATTTATTTTAAATTATGTTACCTAAAATGAAAAATTAAAAAGCCTTATTTCAACAGTACGGTAAATGAATTAAAAAGTCTACTGCGACCAAACTACAGAGAAGTGCATTAATCACTTGAGTTATGAGTGAATGTGTGTTTTGTATTTGAATAGAGCATATTTACATAACAAAAATTAGTTATTCATTAATGTGAAGATCTAATTGTTGTCCAAATTTGTACTTTTTCTAATAATATTTATGATGTTTTAAAATCTATGGCGCGATTACTAACCTTAAATATAAATTAAAATTGTCATAGTATAATATGGTTTGGTGGTAAAGTGTATTCATTCAGTCTAACAATATCACAAGTTTAAATGGACGCACTATACATGATATTTATAAAAATATATATATATATGGATAAAATATTATTGGAAAAAGAATAAGAGAAGGGAACTCAATTTTTGTTAATTCCTACGTGGGGGAATTAATTTCTCATCCTATAGTAAATTAATTTTAAATTTATTTATGAGATTCACGTAATTTAATTTTTAATAGTTTTTTTCTTTATATAGTAATCCCAGAATAAAAAATTAAATTTATTTTCTGTCATTAGGATTATGAAAAGTAAACACATGCAAGTAATATTGTTTTAATTAGTTCCTAAACACATACAACATTTGAGAAAATCTAATTACATCAAATATTAAAATTGGGAAATGTATTTGTGTGAAAGTTCCAGTTACAAAGATAATGGGGAAAGAAATTCTCTTTTCTTTCCTTACCATATTTGCTTCAATTTTAAAAAGAATAAATAATACTTACCACTCTTAAAATTTGCTCAATTACAGGAGCAGTCAACTTTTAAGTTTATTGATAAAAACTTTATCTTTTGTTAGTCAACTTTTGAGTTTTTAACAAAGAACTTTCTAAGTCAATTGTTATATTTGATCAAATTTTATTAACAGTAATGTAGATATTTATCAATAAATAATAAAATTAATTCTACTTAATAATTAATAAATTCTCGTGAATACAATTAGCTCTTTTAAAAATATCTTTCTATATATATATATCTGCGGCAGATTACATGGTTAAACTAATTAAACAGCCACATGGAGTGAGGTTTTATTACACTTTCCCAAAACCCCATGCACAGAACAATTCACTTTAATGAATAGGATAGGTAGTGGTTTCATATTTCTCTATCCACTTTAAATATTATCATTAAACGAATAATTTAATGTGAAATCTACTTAAAATACCCTGACTTATTGCATAGTAACACGCGTAATCTAAATTTAGAGTTAATTACACGTGCTATTCTTAATCGTGTTGACCACCACTAAATAACAGTAATGTTAAGTATTTTAAAAAAATATCATTACACATCTACTTGTAATAAAATAGTTAGTGCACCTCCCTTCTACCTCAATGGTAAAGAGTTTGATTCCTACTATATGTATTATAAGTAGTTTTCTTCCCTTATTGTTGAAGTAGTATTCTCTCACTATGAGAGTAATCAGTAGATCCCGTTTGTCCCACTAATCTTCTAACTCGTAAAGTGTCAAATTAAAAAAAAAAAACTAATTTTTTTAAAAAAATTAATTTTCTCACAACAAAATTTCACTAATTTTTTTTCTCTCTCGTACAGAAATCCACAAGAAATAACTCATCTTCAATCAATCAAATTCCACAATTAAAAAAAAAAAAATTTAACTGGAAAACGGAGCAGACTCACGTCAGATATAGCTTGGAAAGGAGATTTGAAAATTTTCTAGATCTCCTTTCAATTTTATTTTTTAATTTTGTTTTATAGGTGAATATTGTTTGATGTATGATCTCCTCCATTTATTTATTTTTTATTTTTATTTAAAATAATTAATTAATAAAATTTTAATTATTTAATAAGATTATTATTACCACACTGAATGATCGTCTTTGCGACTCGATAATAAAAGTATATAATGACTTATTTTATAATAACATGTATAATACGAGTTTAAAATTAATTACACGTAGTATTTTTTTGGTTTTTTATTTTTTGGAACCGAAACCGCCGGTTCAAAACTGGCTAGGAATCAGAACCGTCGGTTTCGCCGGTTCCGGTTCTATTTTTTTAAAAAAAATTAAAAAAAAAATTTTGTTTATTAAAAGTAAAAAAAAAAAAGGAATCGCCGGTTCCACACCGGTTCTAAGAACCGGTTGAAGAACCGAACCGGTGGAGAACTGTCGGTTCAAAACCAGAACCGAAACCGATACCTCTACAGTTCCGATTCCGGTTAGGCCAAAAATGGAACCGGAACCGACGGTTCCAAAATCGGAATCGCCGGTTCCGGACCCTTGGCCATAACTACCACTATGTTAAAAAAAATAAAAATAAAATTATGTACTTTACTCCAATTTTCCTTAAATTTAAAACAAAACGGTCAGTCAAATGTCATTTCAATGATGCTTGTATTTCCACCGTCGGATCCTTCCTGAAAAAGATCAACCAATCAGGCAATTTGTTTCACCCGGACCCACGGAAAACGTAGTATCAGTGACAACAACGGCCAATCTACTACAATTTTACAGTACAGAACATAGTACAAAATCTAGACCAAAGGGTATTTTTGTAAATAAAGTTGTTTTTCCTTAATTCTTAGAGTTATAGGGCAGTTTGGGTATTTGAAGAGGCAAGTAAAAACCTCCCATTCGCTGACACAATCTGAAAAGCAGGTGAGTCCGCCACGTCTTGACCCAATCTGTTATTTCCACGTCACCGTCTTAATCAGACGGCCCAGACTCCCTCACCGCTCTCTGAATCCAGCGGCTACTATGTCTGTTTCTAGAGGCTTCGACAACAAAAATAAACAATCAACAGAAAGAGAGAGAGAGAGAATAGAGTTGTGGTCTAACCAGGGTTAGTTCTTAACCCGACTTCACGCGCAAAGTTAAAGTGCGTCTTGAGAGAGAGAGAGAGAGAGAGAGAGAGCGAGAGCGAAGAACAAGATATCACTGGGTCGAATCGCAACGGTTCCTTGCCGCCTTTGAGCCCTCTCTGATTCGTTTGGTTTCAATGGGTCGGCTTGTCTGATGGTCTATTGGGTTTTAAATTAATCAACGGTGGGGCGTTATTGGAGGAGCTGGTGATTGTGCGGTCCGTTCAGATCTTGTGACCTGGTAAGTTTTGGTTGATGTTCAATGTCGATTTTATGTTGGATTTTATTAAGATTGCAGGAATCGAGAGTGTTGTAGGTTCAGTGTAGAGATTTAATGAGGAATTAAATTTAGCTTTTTTATTTTTTATTTTTAGTTTAAAAGCTTAGGTGAAAGTTTCTTGAATTAATTGTTAATAATGCTGAAAAATGTTCATTAGATGAGTCGCGAGTCTCTCATATTCTTTGAATATCGAAGAATGCATTAATATTCATGCTTTCAGTTTGTCTCACACGTTGAATTGTTATTTACACGGCTAGGGGGTGTTCCTCATCTTTGTTCCTTTTTTGATTTCACTTTATTAAGAAAGGAATCAATGGATTTATTAATTGTAGCGCACCAATAAGTAACTGCTGTTTTGGTTGTATAACCCATTTGGATCCTCTTGTTATTTATATCACCACAGATTAGTTCTAATAGACTATGATATCGGTTATTCAGTGCTTGTGTCTATTTTTGATTCAATTGTTGGATTCTATTTCAGATTCTTTCACTCCTGATTGCTGGGCTTCATAGGATGGCTTGCTCAGTGTAGCATCTGTTTCTTTGTTTCAATTTCTGTGGAATGCTTTTTCCTTTTTGGGCGGTGGCACAGGATTTTATTTTGACTTAATCAATTGATGATTGTTTGGGGTTCATTCTTTTTGCTGATTAAATATCAACTGCTATCCAGTTCGGACCTCGGTGCCTTTTCTGGGAGGGAAGAATCTCTCTTCCGTTGCCGTTGCCTTTGTTGCCGGCTGAGGAAACAGTTAGTTTCTCTTTCCATTTCATGTCTCGTAAATTAGACAGTCCAGTTCAAACCCAAATGGCAGTGGCAGTCTTTAAAACCCCGCTTAGCGGGGAATACCATGGGAACAAGAGAATGGAAGGGAAACAACCTGCTGGCAGGAGACGGGTCTTTGTTCAAACGGAGAGTGGTTGTGTCTTGGGAATGGAGTTAGATCGCAGTGACAATGCTCACACTGTGAAAAGAAGGTTGCAGCTCGCTCTAAATGTGTCTACTGAGCAGAGCTCACTGACTTTTGGGGATATGGTGTTAAAGAATGATCTTAGTGCGGTTAGAAATGATTCCCCACTTCTGTTGACGCGGAACTATCTGCATAGGAGTTCGTCCACTCCTTGCCTCTCACCTAGGGGGAATGATCTCCAGCAAAGAGATAAGAGTGGTCCTATTGAGATATTGGGGCAGTCTGATTGCTTTGCTAGTACCAGAAAATTGGTGAAGGACATTGTCAAGGCAATTAAGATGGGTGTTGATCCAGTTCCTGTTCATGGTGGGCTTGGAGGTGCATACTATTTTAGGAACAGCAGAGGTGAGAATGTTGCAATTGTGAAACCTACAGATGAAGAGCCTTTCGCACCAAACAACCCGAAGGGATTTGTCGGTAAAGCTCTTGGGCAACCAGGGTTGAAACGTTCTGTGCGGGTTGGGGAAACGGGAATTAGAGAGGTTGCTGCTTACCTCCTTGACTATGATCACTTTGCCAATGTACCACCCACTGCTCTGGTGAAGATTACTCACTCAATGTTCAATGTCAACGATGGGGTGAATGGGAACAAGCCTCATAAGAAGAACCTTGTGAGCAAGATTGCTTCTTTCCAGCAGTTCATAAAACATAATTTTGATGCAAGTGACCATGGGACTTCAAGCTTCCCTGTTTCTGCTGTGCATCGTATAGGGATATTAGATGTTAGGATTTTTAACACAGATAGGCATGCGGGAAACCTTTTAGTAAGGAAGCTTGATGGTGTTGGCAGCTTTGGTCAAGTGGAGCTCATTCCTATTGATCATGGCCTATGCCTTCCCGAAACATTGGAGGATCCGTACTTCGAGTGGATTCATTGGCCTCAAGCTTCAATTCCATTTTCAGATGATGAGTTGGAGTACATTAGGGAACTTGATCCATTTCGTGACTGTGAAATGCTTCATAGGGAGCTCCCCATGATTCGAGAGGCTTGTCTTCGTGTCTTGGTTCTCTGCACAATTTTCGTCAAGCAAGCTGCTGCATCTGGTCTCTGTCTTGCTGAAATTGGTGAGATGATGAGTAGGGAATTTCGTGCTGGTGATGAGGGACCCAGTGAACTTGAGGTTATATGTATTGAAGCAAGGAGGTTGGTAGAGGAGAGGGAGGTGTTTTCACCCAAGGCTGATCTTGGAGATGAGGAGTTTCAGTTTGATATAGACTATGAGGATGCAGAATTGGATTTTACACCAAAGATGGTAGCAGATGATTATACATCCAAAGCCCCATTTCAGTTGGGAATTGGGTTTGGAAATGGTCGTTGTCCACTTTCGAAGTTGGAGGAAAGCATTGAGGAGTTAGAGGAAAGTGAAGGAGAAGAAGAGCAAGAAGAACCTGCAATTTTGCCAGCTCCAGAGAGAATCCCATCCATTTCAAAGCTTTCGATGTCACTGAAGAACACCAGTTTGAGTGACAAGAATCAGAAAAGTCAGAAATTCCCTGGTACAAAGGCAGATGGCTATCTTTCTAATACGTCTTCTGGGCACAGGAGTGCAAATGAGCAGCTTCCTGCAAGCGCGAGCTTTGTGGAGCTGGCTGACTTGAGTGAGGAGGAATGGGTGCTGTTTTTGGATAAGTTCCAGGACCTGCTCGAGCCAGCATTTGCGAAGAGGAAGTTAGTGACCATAGGTCATAGGCAGAGACAGAGGCTTGGCACTTCGTGCCAGTTTTGAGGTTTGAGATACTTGCTGTAGTGGGCATTGAAGAGAGTACTTAGTATGAAGAATAAAACATGTAGGTTTGTGGGAATGAAGGATTGTTAAGATAGGTTTGATGAATGGTTTTTCTCCCAAAAGGTGTTGTAGTTGGTAGTAACAGTAGGAAGGAACTGCTGTACATATTCTTGGCATCAGGGCTGAGTAGAATTGTTTGTATTTTGTTTTTGATTTTTTACTTCTTTTACTTCATATGAACTTGTTTGATAAATAATATGTAGATTTTCATCCTTGATAATAATGTTATGTAAATATTTATCCTTTGGTTTTTTTCATACTATTTGCTATGATTTATACAGTTTATGGTACATTTTTGCTTTTTTGAGTTTTATGGTTTCCATGTGACCCGCAAGGCGTCATCTCATATGAATACATTTTATTAATCTCAAGTGTAACTGAGTGGAGTACTTTAGTTGATGGGTTGTGTCAGTGTCATCTTCTATTTCTGTTCAAATACAATTTGCAAAAGATGGATTTCTTTCTTGTAAACTTGTTGAACTGAATACAGTATTAAAAAAGAGTATCATGACGTGTATTGTATGCTTGAAAACATCTGGCTATCATCCACAGATTTATTTGATTAACTTTGTTTGTTATGCTGCGGCCGTCTCAATTATTTTACAACCTTTTTAATTTCATTATTGAAAAAGACACAAGTCTTTTTATGTCATAGTGGTTCAAATTAACAATTCAGTAATATTGTCCCTTGCTGACATAGAAACCAAACAAAGGTATTAGCAAACAACAAATAAACATCAATTAATAGTTGGATGGACCTTGTCGTAAGTCAACAATGGCCTTTTAAAGCCCTCTCTTTCGCTACACTCTGTTTTTTCTTTCTTTTTCCTCCTTATTAATTATTACCACTGTTTCTGCCTCTAGTAAAGCTACAACCATAGTTTCTGCTATATTTACAAACTGCAGTGCATTTTGAGTCTCCTTCTACTTGTTCTCTATGCAATTTATTCACTTCAAAGGGTAATTTTATTATTAAACCAAAATTTATATTCAACTATAGTTTGTATTTTTCATTGATATACAGAATCCGACAAAATCTTTAAGGGGTTTCTAATAAATAGTAGGTGTTAATGATTAAAATCTTACGTTCAAGATAGGTGACTGATATAATTATAGCTAACTAACCTAGCATTCATATTACGGGAATTATGTTTATTATATTCAATAGAAAAGAAGAAAAGTCATAGAATGTTAACAGGGTTAAGATAATCACTTTGTCTTCAACAAGCAAGCTGTTTTAAGAGGCCAAACGATTTGTAAGCCAAAGTAAAATATTTGAACCAAACCTAACCTAGTCAGCACAAAGACATTCACAAAAGGAGACTATGTGCATGTGAAACGGAAAGAATGAGGAATCCTCGTACTGTGGGTCCCATTGTCGGTTCTGACTCAACCATTCAGACCACCTCCACTTCAGCACAATAATACAAAAAGAAAAAAAGATAACAAAGAGAGAGATAAAAACCCATATGGGCTAAACAGGAGCTAGCAACCGGATAAATGAGGTGTCTGGTCTAGCTTAGTAAGAAAAATTATCCTTGGTGGTAATACATGAATCCAATATCATTATATGACAGATGATGAGTGTGCAATCACCCAAAACGGATGGACATCATCATTAATTTTGGACCATTGATTCATTGTACATGTGCAATCCATCTAGAAGATACAACTGTCCGAATTCTAGAAGGTCACTTGACCTGTAAATACTCAACTTCATCAAAGGATACAATATCCAAAACTTTTTAGCTATTACTCTATGCATTACTTTATACACTTACGCCTCGTTTGGCATGCAGGTTAAGAGCTGGATTGGACAAAATTTTATCCAATTCAGCGTTTGGTATGGCATCGGATTGGACAAAGTCCAATCCGGTGCCAGCCACTTAAGTGGCTGTGGCAGGACAAATTTGTCCTGCCACAGAAGGTGGGACAAATTTGTCCCACCATTTTTTTTTTTTAATAACCTTTTTTTTGGAAAAAAAAAAACAAAACCTTTTTTTTTAAAACAAACTTTTTTAACACAGTTTTTTTATGTTATTATTATAATTATTTATAAATAAAATATATTACTTTAATAAATTTTATTCTAATATTAAAAATAATATATTTTAATATTAATTTAAAAATTAATTAATTAATTAAAACAATTTTTTAACTAAATTTATTTTAATTTAAATAAATTTATTTTTATTAAAATTGAATTTAAATAATTATATTTTATTAAATTAAATTATATAATTTTATTTTATTTAAAGATATATCAATTTTATATTATCTTAGACATTAAACATAATTATTTTACGTCCAACCTAATACAATAGTAAACAATGAACAATACTTGAATCTCTTTTAAATTTTTTAATATTAATTAATTAAAATAATATATTTTATTTATAATTAATTTTGAAACATTGAAATTTTATTTAGATTTCTTTTACATAATTTTATTTTAATTATATAATAATTTTATTTTACATAAAATTAATTTAACCAAATTTAATTTTATCCAATTCCATTCTACACCAAACAAGGGACAGTACTATTTTTAATCTTATCCATATTATACCAAACACATCACAATACTAATTAGTCCAATCCAATCTAATTCCATAAAACAAACGGACCCTTAAATTGTTTAAGTCTGATATTTCGCCAATATGCATCAGACTTGGACTTCGAAGCACGATTGCCAGCATTGTTGCTGACCCCGTTATTCAATCAATTGTGCAGAAACATTTCAGCTTAGTGAGGAAGAGATGATCTATTTGCTTCACTGCACACCTTATTTTTCTTTACTTTCAGCTTAAGGTTGTAATCATTAATTTTTGCTTACTTTTCAATCTGTTTAAATTTATTTTAGACGAAGCTAAACACCTAGATAATGTCCATTTTATGGCATAAACAGTAGGATATGTTTCAGATGAATTTTAGAAAGTTAGAGAAGATGGTCCTCTACAAAGGCAAACTTCAGCTACCTCTCTCTCTCTCTCTCTCTCTCTCTCTCTCTCTCTATATATATATATATATATATATATATATAATGATTAGGGCAGAGCTGCTGACTAATGTAAATAATATCTGGACATTCCATGCTCGATTGAAGATAGGCAATAGTAGTAATGGTTGCCATCAATGGATGTTTTCGTGTGTCAATGTCAAGTCACATTCACGTGTATAATCCAAAGTTATCCTGAAAGATGAGGATAAACATTCAAGTTTGGTGAAAGTCTTCCTCTACCAGTCATTATTTGACAGCACACAACTAAGGTGATCATAAAATTGCCCCCCAATATTTGACTAGCAAGAATATATATATATATATATGTATTGTTTTAAGAAATTAACCACACTGTTTACGTGTCACTTCAATCTCTATATGTTTTGTATTTTTGTAGCCACTTGTCTTTTAAGTGGGGGGTGCCTTCATTTTACAAGGATTGCAGTCGAAGATAAAATGATCATGGAACAAATACAAGCAAAAGTGGGACTGAGATTTGTCTGCTTATCTTCTCTTAACATTCTTGAAGCAAACAATTATGACATTTTTGATCTTCAAGGGCTTAAAAAGACATCTGACCCATGTAGAAAATAAAGCTTCGTTTGCTCATTCTTGAATTGAGTAAATGGAGAGGAAATCAATGCTGCAACTGCCACCATGTGTGGAGACAACAATAAGTACTCACATATTAAATTGTAAACATGTTTTACTACTGCTGTTTCATGTTTATAATTCACATCAAGATGTTGTTTACGGATCAACATATTTGTGAAAATATTATATTTTGCATCTCAAGGTCTGCCTTAGTAATTGGTCTCCTAAGACTCCATGCATAAACTATATAGCATATGTGATACGTGATTGAGGCTCTCCATCGATTGTCACATATTTGTGATCAAAATTAGGATGTCAAAATATTTAAAAATAATTTACTTTTATACAATCCCATTAAACACTTATTATTATCATTTTTTTTTCCTGTATTTACTACGAATCAAAACATTTCCTTATTGAATTATTGTAAATTGGAATAAACAGGAGGATGGAGGCATGGCTGCAAGAAAAGGTTTACTACCAAAAAGTTAAATGGGCTTGCATGGAGCACCAATTGCGAGCGTATTGCAACATGTAGGGCCTCAATTCTCAAGTTATGCTAAGCTGTTTATTGGGCTAAAATTAAATTGAGCAGGCCAACACCAAGTGCCACCCTCTCTCCAAATTTTGATGGAAAGCTATAGAGTCCAATTTTGCTCCTATTTTTATATACTTTTGAGACTTGGGGGGATTTCCTAGTTTTAATGGTAAGCCTCTGGAAAATGAAGAATGAATTAGACTCATGCAATGATGGAGAGTGAGCCATGCGAATAAGGATTCACACGACCAGGTGGCCGCGGCAATAGGTCATGCGGGCATAATAATGCATGAGGTCACGCTAGCAGGGAAGGCAGATTTTAACAGTAAGTGGCGCAACCTAGAGCTCGCACTATTAGGTCGCTTGATACCTGAGTTCAGCGCGATAATCAACTTAGTAATGATTTGTTTCCTATTCAAACTAACTATTGTATAGGCCGACCTTAGCCCTAATTAATCAGTATAAATACCTTATATAATGGAGAGTTATGTATTGATAATTAAAAAGCAAAGTGAGAGAGAAAAGAGAGAGTCTGCAATTATCTGATATAGTGTATTGAGTGCGAGTGTATTCCACGAATGTAAAAAAATTTTCCGAACCACATAAAATTCTTATCTTATTAGTTTCTTAGTTGCTTACTATTTTATGTGCATGTGCCCAATGCCATGCATCTTCAAGTTCAAGCTCATGTTTTTTTGTGTGGACTGTGGAGGCATAAGCATTATTAGTTTCCATGCTCTTAATGAAGTTGCATTATTGAAATTCTGTCAAAATCATTTCTTCCTAAGTCCAATATTTAAATATTCTTCTTCTTCTTCCATTTGTTTCTGACAAGAGATGTTTAGTTTGGCTTAATTAGTTTTGTATTTTACATGGTGGTTGTAGTGTTGTAATTGGTTGGCGAGATGAGAACATCATCAACTTCCGTTTTAATAAATAATTAGAGGCACCTGTCATCAAAATTGACATTTTTTTTTATAGTTAATAATGTAGGTAGCTTATTGGAGGCAAGTGGTTCATAGAATAGAAAAGGTTCCTTTTGGCCTCCTACCCTGATACGACATTATAACAAGAACAGAAAATAATCAGATGGCATGAAAATGGACTCAAGGAATATCTGTTAGGGCGAAAATCATTTTGATTCCTATTTTTTGTCAAATCATTGATATTCCATTTTTTAGTTTTCGTTTTAATAAAAAAAAAAAAAAAAGACAAATTCAAAATCACAGATAACACAGCAATCAAACCCATTCTTGTCCACACAATTCAACAAATTTAGCAACGACTTGATCCCTAAAAATAATTTTATAACCACTGGGAAGCAAAGCAAAGCAAGAAAAATAAAATAAGCATAAGTGTTTGACGAGGGTTACTGCAAATTGCAATCAGTTGATGTCAAAAAGTTGGCTTTTGGATGGTGGGATCTCTTTATAATGACAATCCAAGACAATGAAGTGCAAACAAATAACATAAAAAATATATTTTAAAAAAGAAGGTAAAATGATAAAAAAGAAAGAAAAAGAAAACTGAGACCTGCTTCTTTTACTTTATATATTGAGTTAATTGTACTCACACTACCATAAGTTTTGCCAACTATAAGTATAATCAACTTTATCGTTTATTGACAATGACCTCCTCTGCCGTTAGTTGACTTCCGGTCTAATATGAATATTGGATCTTTAGCGCGATGAACCCTTCTGGGTTTGTCTTCGTATGGGTTCGTCAACGATCTGGGTTCGCCTTCAAATCTAGGTATTAAAAAAAAAAATATTTCGAAGAATCCATTTTCTGGGTTCTTTGAACGAACCCAGAAGGGTTCGAATCGAAGAACCAAGAAAGGGTTCTTCCGTTCGAAAAACCCAAACATTCTTCCCAAAAATTTTTTTTTTGGTAGAGAGCCATTTTCCAGATTGGATCTCCACGGTCCACCAATCTTGATGGACGGTTGAGATTCAATTTGAAAAATAAATCAACATTAATTATAATTAATTTTTTTTATTTTTAATTAATTTTTTTTATTATTATTATTTTAATTTTTTTAAATAAATCATAACCGTCTGTTATTTTAAAGATAGAGGGATAAGATTTTTTTCTTAATTTTTTAATTTTTATTTAATAAAATAAAATTTAAAAAGTCTGAAAAGATGAAAATACCCCTGAGCCTATTAAGTTTAACTAAAGTCAACTAACGGCAGGGGAGGTCATTGTCAATAAACAATAAAGTTGATTCTATTTATAGTTGGTAAAACATCAAGAGTGTGGGTGTAATTAACTCTTATATATATGGTGAATTGCACAAAGGTATCCTGAGTTTATCCATAATTACACGTATAATGTCAGTTTACCGTTTATTTCATTCAAGTACCTTACAGTTAGTTGACTTCGTTAATTTTAACGGTTGACCAAATTTTTTTAATATAAAATAATATAACTACCCCTATTAAAAAATAACATTAAAAAATAATTTATTAAAAACAATAATTATTCATTCCAATTTTCATCTCCATCTCCACCAAAAACACAATCCATTAACCATTTACTATCATCTTCCATATTCAGTTCAACCAAAAATACAATCAATTTATCAACCATCCACCAAAAAATTAAAAAAATCTCAAAAAAAAAAAAGAAATTCTCCATCTCCATCTCCAATTCAACCAAAAAACACAATCAATATATCAACCATCCACTAAAAAAATTAAAAAAATCACATCAATAAAAAAGGAAAAAGAAAGCCAAGAATTTAAGTGCAATTCACCCATATATATATTCAAAGAATTAAAAAAGAGAGAGGACCTATTAGAGATGTGAAAATGAACATTAAAAACCCCCCAAAGCATTTTGAAAAAGAAAAAAGAAAGCCAAACACAAAAAAAAAAAAAAAAAAAACCATACATAGTCAGCGGAAGCACCACTTGATGCTTCCTCGTTGGTTTTTGTCACTGGAGAGACAGTGGGACTTAGTACGCTTAGAGGGGTGGTGTTCAGTGCAGAGACGTAGCTAAAAACGTATTTATTTTAGGATGGACTAAAATAATGTTTTTGAAAAAAAAAAAATACTATTTGGTATTAAGTAAAATTTTCATAAAATAATAAATTAAAAGAAAAATTGTACATACTACCTTGAATTTATGTAATATTACACACAACGGTAATTTTTACTATAATTACACAACTATCCCAAAAATCCATTGACTAACGACTAACTGATTTAAAGATAAAAATATCTTTTATATAATTTTTTTTTTGTTTGAAGAGACTTTTTACACAATTTTTAAAACTATTAAATAAAACAAAATTACTATTAAAAAAAGACTTGAATTCTTAAAAATAAAATATAAATTAATCCCACTAAGAGCAGTATTAACGAATTTTTTTCTTATTTTTACAAAATGAAACGTTAAATTTAACTATGTCAAGGAATGTCAGGGGATTTTTACGTAATTATAGTAAAAGTTATCGCTGCGTGTAATATTATCTAAATTTGGAAAAAGTTTGTGTAATTTTTTTTTAAAATTAAAATAATATATATATATATTTGAAAATTTTGAGCTTGGCTGGGTCAGTTGGAACGAGAATGGTGGTGGTGTAGGTCAGTGGGAAGAAGAATGAAGGTGGATCTGGTGTGCGTCTTTGGTTTGGCTTGGTTTGACTTTTGTCCGAATTTAGACAAGAGTTTAGTTAGGAGTTAATTTAGGGATTTCAGACGAGGATTAAATTTAATATGTTTTAAATAATTTACTTATTATATTAGTTATTTTATTACACACGTATCATCATCCGGTAATTATTAATTTAAATGACTGAAATAACCCTTATCCCGTTAACCTTCACTAACATTTGACTAACATTATGACTATTTTAATTGATTTTTAAAAAATTTAGGTATTATGAGAGCTAAAAAAAAAATATCGATTAAAAAGTAACAATTCGATAAACGTTAAGGACTAAAATGATTTTTATATATTATTGTTCTGATTATCTCATCATTTGATTAAAAAATGTGCACTCATTGTAAGTTTCGGATCGGACAAACTGAGAGAGCCCATTTTAGTTTATTCATTGATGACAACAAAGATCAATGCATAAATTATAAATAATGTAACTTACAACAATGGACAAATGCAACAACTGTTTTGCCTAGAAATTGAAAGATCCACAGGACCACAAGCCAACTCTTTTCCTATCTCTAGCTGATCATGCATGGTATACATAGAAGCCATTTTACAACTAGGTGATGACAAGTCTGTGAAAAGTTTCTCCAGAGTTAGCATCACATATAATTCATAAATGCTAGATATGCCTCCAAGGTCTTTCTGCATGGCTTACACATTCACTGTACCTAAAACAATCGACAAGATGATCAATTGTCAAGCCTGCTGCTTGCATGAATGAATACACAATCACAGGCCCTACAAACCGGAACCCGCGTTTCAATAACTCCTTGCTTATTGTCTCTGCTTTTGGAGTTCTCAGAGGAACATTTCTCGGGTATCTGAATTTGTTGAGCATTGGCTTGTAATTCACATGACCCCACATATAACTGCTAAAAGATCCACATTCATCCACAATCTGCAATTCAATTCAGTTAATTAATAAGAAACTCTATGATATTCTATTGTCAAAAAGACTATAGTATTTACAAATAAACTTAAACTTGCCTTCATTATGCATTTGGCATTGTCTACTATGCACCTCACTCTGCTCTCTGTCAACATGATTGCTTTATCGGAGGATATCTCTAAGATCTCTTTCTCTCCCATTTTCGCAACAATCTTCGAATCAAATCCCGCGAATGCTTCTCTGTGTTATTAAACCAGAATGTAAGTTTTAAATTTAATACAGTATCTTTATGATCAAGGTTTTAAAAGAAATCTGTTTCAAGATAAAACAAACGAAGTACCTGAATAATTCCTTTCTTTTTACAATTTCGGTCCAGTTGTAATCCATCAACATACCAGACATGGCAAGCAGCTCGAACAATTGACTGTGTGATAATTAATTAAACACTTGAAGTTGGCACATGATCAAATGTTTTTTTTTTTTTTTTTTTAACATTTGCAAAAATATCAGATTAAACATTACAAATGGCTTACTTGTCATCATAAACTGGAACTCCCCAGGATTCATCGTGAAATGCAACATAGACTTTATCTGTATATCAAATCAACAGTTTTATGTAATAATAAAATATCCCATGAATATTCCTTCAAATAGTATAGATAAAGTATAGCAGTTATAAATTTAATATTCATATTTATCAACACTTAAAGTAATCACAACAGGAGTAGGAGGCTTGGTATAATTAAA
This sequence comes from Xanthoceras sorbifolium, assembly GCA_003430845.1. Taxonomy (NCBI): domain Eukaryota; kingdom Viridiplantae; phylum Streptophyta; class Magnoliopsida; order Sapindales; family Sapindaceae; genus Xanthoceras; species Xanthoceras sorbifolium. Next base: position 2,483,178 of record CM010621.1, on the reverse strand, counting down.
ATTTAATTTGTTAAGTGGATAAGATAGAATAGATTCTACAACATAATTGACCAACTGCAGTCTGCAGCAATGTCAAAGTTATAAACCAGTATGCATGTATATGACATGGAAATCTCAACTTTTCAATGTAATTATGTGTTTTTCAAAGTGCTTTTATTTTTAGTAAAAACATCAGATATCACTTTTTAAGGAAGCACTTTTTTTTATAGTCTTAATATTGGATTTGAGAAATATATTTTTATCAATTGTTTTAAAACAAAAACTCTTTAACACATTAATCTAAAAAAAAAAAAAAAAACAATGGATTTGCTCTTAGTTTGCAGCCAAACATTGAAACTTAGACCCAAAAGCAATATTAGTATGCATGAAAATGAACATATGAAATTTGATATAATTACCACTATTCTTTGTAATCCAGTTGCACCTCTTCAATTCCCCATCACCATTATCCAGAGTTTGCTGTGGCTGGTGTTGGATATTTTTGGCCACCACAACTTCTCTTCTATCAGGCTGTGAAATCAAGCGCAGAGCTAAAGAAATCTTCTGCTCCAGTGGAGTACTAGAATCTGTAAGAGAAGAGTCATTGGAATTCTGAGACAAGGACAACGATACCGATGACATAGACAATGATGAAATACTTCTCTGAAGGCCAATTGGATAGACCTTTTTGAGGTGTTTAGACAAAATACTTTGTGCTGGTTTCTCTTTTTCTTTACAAGGACTTGTGTTCCTCTCCAGAACTTTTCTTCTGACATTGAATTTAGACATGTTTGGAGAAGACAAGAGAAGTTTTATGTTTCAGTCCTAAAATGGGTACTTGTAAAAGTGGGTTTAGATCATCAATATAAGTTGTAGAGGGATCTTAAAGGAGGCCACACACACCTAAGTTGGTGAAATGTTAATTTCATTATATGGATTATCTAATTGCCATGTGCTCCTTCTTTTGTAAGGAAAAACCAGTAATAAATAGGAAAGAGTGTTTGACTAATTGGAATGAATATATAATAATATATCAAAGGAGTCTGCTTGTCAAAATTTTACTAGAAAAGATTTGGTGAAATAGGTCTAGTTTATTTGCAGAAATCCTGGTCTTCTTGCTGGTTGCAGAGTAGGATTTTATTAATAATAAGTTATGGTGTGATGTTACAGAAAAAATGAAGAAAAGATTTTTAGTTGTAGGGTTAGTCTCAATTTAATCTTAACATGTACTCATATGTATGTTGTGAGAAGTAGAAGGTCAGAGTTGAAGCATACATGTTGTTTGCATAGACAGAGAAATTTCATCCATAATTATTCTTCATCCTCTTACAATTTTATTTGTAATCACGTTTGGTTTGCTGCTAACAAGATGAGATTGGCTCAGTGATTTGTCTCTCATACTTACACCCTTGACATTGTGAGTTCGAGTCGTGTTCTCCTTTCCAAATCCTGAATTAATTATAATTGTTCACAAAAAAAAAAGGTTTGGTTTGCTTCTTAAATCATTCTTTCTCGATACTATTAGTCCATCCCAACTTTAATTTAAGCTATTTGCTCAAAGTAATTACCAAAAAAAAAACTTCAATTTTATAGGGTTAATAACAATAATACCAAATAATGAAATGCATATGATAGTAATTGTAATAAAGTGTTCAAAAAATTTATCTTGATTCCTCTTTAGAATTCCTAAAATATAAAAAACGTTAAGGAAATTTTTACAAATATCTATATAGAAAGTACGTGTGCATTAATCATTTTTAAGCACGGATCATTATCTCGACTTTAAAATATTATATTATCATTATTATTATTTTCTATCGGTACATATTAAGATTAAACACTATATACGTGACTCATATATCTTACACAATATGGGAAGAAATTTCACCATACATATTGATAAACATATAAGATGGGATTTCAGCAATTTTTTTTATAAGAATATAAACTCAACTCTTGTAAGTTTTATATATGAATTTTTATCAATCAAATAAACTATATATTATTTATTAATTAATTGTATATAATTTTTATTAATTAGCAATTTCATGAATAACATTTCAATTATCAAATTTAGTATTTAATTATTTTTAAATTTTGTTGATAAACGTTAATTATTTATCATCAACTCTAAAACCCTCTCGCTAATGCTATTGCGGTTTGTGGACTTTTCAAAATTGCCGGGAAAATAACGGCTAAAACCCTAATCTCTTCCAGTCACACTCTCTCTTAAAACCCTATTTTCCTCTCCCAAATAATAATAATAATAATCCATTTAAAACCTAAAATCTCCAATTTTGATGCTCAACAAATGGAATTCTCCCCATCTCAGGATCAAACGACAAATCCTCTTCTCTGCCTCTTCCTTAATCTTCTCTAAGCCCACCGTCTCCGTCGCAAAGCTCGACACCCACGAACCCACAATCTTCACCACCTCCATTTCCCCTAATGATCCCAACCCTAGCGACCCAGTTCGCGAAATTGTAGCAAATTTAATAAAATTAGGTTTTAGGAGATTTATTGGTGAAAATTACGTAAGAAATTTTGATGATTTGAGGCTGAATGAGTCTCAGGTTGATCGGATTATTTATTGTTTGAGGACGGAGAGCCCGGAGATTGCAGTACCGTTTTTTCAGTGGCTGAGGAGTGAGTACGGGTTTAAACATTCCAGGTATTCGAGCTTTGTCGTTTCACATGTTTTGGCTGGCAGGAAGAGGTTCAAGGAGCTGAGGTTTGTCTTAGAGCAAATGCTGCAAGAGGAAGGTATTTCGTTTTTGAAGTTTTTGTTTGTGTAGTACGGTGTAATATTTTTTTTTGTTTTTCTGTTGTTTTGGGCTCAGTTGAGCAGGATTTTTGTTGTATTGGTTCTTTATTAGAGAAATTATTTATTTTTGTTTTAAAATTTTATTGGCAATTAAACTGGCTTTGAATATCATTTCTAGTTGCAAGCTTTAGAGTTCATCACTTCTTTCTGCAATTTTGTTTGGTTTAGCTAAATTTTATGTGTTTGATTTCTTGTTTCAAGACTTTAATACAGCTTTTCATGATTGGTGATTATGAATAAATTTAGTGACAAGAAAAAAAGAAATATTTTTTGGTACAATATTTTGCATCCTTTTTCTGTTTCTCTTAAAAGAAAAGCTGAAATATTGCTCAATTTAACTGTTTATGGATTTTGTGTGATTTCTGCTAGGCTCTGAATCAGCTCCCTCCCTTTGTGAGTTGCTTTTGAAAAGCTTCAGGGACTGGGAGTCAAACAGTGAGGTATGGGATATGCTGGCTTTTGTTTATTCAAGGTCTGAGATGGTTCATGATGCCCTTTTTGTTCTTGCGAAGATGAAAGACTTGAACTTGAAAGCTTCAATACAAACCTATAACAGTTTGTTGTACAATTTGAGGTACACTGATATCATGTGGGATATATATCATGAAATTAAAGTTAATGCGACTCCTCAGAGTGTGTATACTAATTCCATTCTCATAGATGGCCTATGTCAGCAGTCTAGACTACAAGATGCAGTTTCATTCCTGCGGGAGACTGCTGGGGAGGAATTTGGGCCTTCTGTTGTTTCATTCAATAGCATCATGTCTAGGTGCTGTAAATTGGGATTTGCTGAAACTGCGAAGGCTTTGGTTTGTATGATGCTAAAGTATGGCCTACATCCTGATGCATATAGTTATAATATTATTATTCATGGTTTATGTGTAGCTGGTTCCATGGAAGAAGCATTAGAGTTCACAAATGACATGCAGAAGCATGGGGTGGAACCTGATACATTAACCTACCGCATTCTTGCCAAAGGGTTTCATTTGCTTGGTCAGATGACTGGAGCTTGGAAGATTATTGAAAAAATGTTGGTTAAAGGTTTTAATCCAGATCTTGTTACCTATACAGTTCTGATATGTGGTCATTGCAAGATAGGCAATATTGAGGAAGGATTAAGGTTGCGAGATGAGATGCTTTCACTGGGTATTCAGTTGAATGCCATCTTATACACTGTACTACTTAGCTGCTTATGTAAAAGCGGACAGGTTGATGAAGCATTGAGACTTTTTTATGAAATGGAAGCTGCTGGCTTGAAGGCAGATCTTGTCACATACTCTATCCTCATTCATGGCCTCTGCAAGCAAGAAAAAGTCGAGAAGGCTATCCAACTATATTATGAAATGTGCTCAAAGAGAATCTGTCCAAATTCCTTTGCACATAGTGCTATTCTTCTGGGCCTGTGTGAGAATGAAATGATGTCAGAGGCAAGAAAGTATTTTGATACTCTGACAATGAGTGACTTGACACGAGATATTATTTTGTACAATATTATGATTGATCAGTATGTAAAAGTTGGTAATATTGGAGAGGCTTTGCAGTTATACAACCAACTAATTGAGAAAAGGATTACTCCTAGTATAGTCACATTTAATTCTCTAATTTATGGGATCTGCAGAAATGGAAAGGTAACTGCAGCTAGGAGGTGGTTATTGGAAAACATCACGTTGCATGGACTGGAACCAAGTGCTGTAACATATACTATTCTTATGAATGCGTACTGTGAAGAAGGAAACATGCACTGTTTGTTTGAGTTGCTGGAAGAGATGAGAGCAAAAGCTATAGGTCCAACTCATATCACTTACACTGTAGTTATCAAAGGACTCTGCAAACAGTGGAAGTTGCATGAAGCTGTCCAATTGCTCGAGGATATGTATGCTGAAGGTCTCATTCCTGATCAAATCACATATAATACCATCATCCAGTGTTTCTGCAAATCTAAAGACATAAGAAAAGCTTTCCAGTTACATGAAGAGATGTTGCTGCATAAACTTGAGCCTACGCCTATTACATATAATATTCTCATCAATGGACTTTGTTTATATGGTGACCTAAAAGATGCAGATGGTCTAATGTTTTCTCTTCAGAAACACAATATCAGTTTGACAAAAGTTGCGTACACCACAATAATCAAAGCACATTGTGTCAAGGGTGATGTCCATAAGGCTGTGGTGTTCTTCCGTCATATGGTTGAGAAGGGGCTTGAAATTTCTATTAGAGATTATAGTTCTGTGATCAATAGATTGTGCAAAAGGTGTTTAATTAGTGAAGCAAAATCTTTTTTCTGTATGATGTTGTCAGATGGCTATCGTCCTGATCAAGAAATTTGTGAGGTGATCTGTAATGCTTTTCATCGAGGTGGTGATATAAGTTCAACATTTGAATTGGCTGCTGGGATGATCAAAGCTGGCCTAGTTCCTGATAGAATTATGAGAAAGTGCTGATTCTAATGCATATCATCTTCGGGAAGAGCTGTCTGTTAGTTGATATGGAATTTTACTGTATGAGGTACGATATTTCACCACATCACATGTTACTGGATATCATTTCTGAACTGCTGAAGTAAATTAAACTGGTGCTCATAAATTAAACTGATACCATTTCCGCGGAAGTACATTTAAGTTGCTATCAAAGGGGGAATATTTTGAGTGGAACCATTTTGGAAATCAATTCTGACTTCTTTATGGGCTATTATGCAGGGGAAGAATTTGCATGGAGTAGGAGATTAGTTTGTCAAACACTACATAGGAAAATTCTTGGAGTAGAACTGTAAGTTAAAGAGCTCTCAAAGGCACTTGTTGAAGGCCAATATCTTTGTTAGTATTGGCAGCAGTGACAATTTTTTTGTAAGAATGATTTTTACAATACTATCTGCTGATTATCATGCTGAAATCTTTGGTAACTCCCTCATTAATGGACTTGGAAAGCAATTACAAGTGCCTAGTTTTCAACGATTCTTAATATAATGTTTTATTTTTCTTTTTTGCAGTAATACTAATATTATGTGTATATGGGAACTTCATCTGTTGTAAAAACACATTTTGAGGAAATGTCCTCTTAGGTGCTGGGGAAGATAGCATTATTTGATTCCACCACGTGGTGATTTGCAAACTAGTGTGAGTTGCTCAAAACCAGAGACTAGAGGCTCAGTAGAAAGCTTCCTTCTATACTAAAACAGTTGTCTGTGGTGCTGAAGGTTGTGATATTTGTCACGAATGATACTTACAATGTCATTAACACGGTGAAAAATTCCAGTTTATATGGTAAGAAGATTCTTGATCTTGTTGATGAAGTCTAAATTATGAATATCAAAATTACCTATTATAAGGAATCTTACTTTCTGTATATAATCTCCTGCTTCCTGTATTAAGGTTAAGTTACCTAAAGCATCCATTTTTATGCTGGCAGGAAATGGAACACGGCAGCAACTAAGTTTCCTATATTTGTATCTTGTGTTTCGTATCATAGGTACGTATCTACTAGTGCTTATATCTATTTAATAAATGAAACAATGATCATATCATGAAATGTACAGGCTATTTTTTCTTTTTCTATTATTTCATTTGGTAATATATCCTATGTTGAATTGAAGGTTAAAATCATCCAACAAATAAATAAATTGTAGTTAGTTTATTTTTTTTTTCTGGTTCAAACGGAAAGGAGAGTGAGTCATTCCCCAGTCAACCTAATAATTGATGGTATTGATGGCAGGAAGGTTGTGGACAAAAATATAAAATAATTTAATCTATTTATAATTAAACAGTGAAATCAATCTAATTCAGTACACTTTTCCTTTTATTTTTGTGGTGGGAGTTTAAATTTCACCATGTGTGGTTAGATTTTTCCTGTCATTCTAGAAGTAGATATTCGGCCGGTGCATGTACTGCTCTAATTTCCTTTTTTTCTTCCTTCTTTTCTCTCTCAGCTGACCCACCCCTCACCGCTCAAGCACGGGCACTCTCTGCTACCAGATCGAAGTCATGCGAACCCAGATTGATGTCCTGCAAACTCAGTTTTTGCACCTAAGCATTTTAGTTTTGTTATGGTATGTCATTATTTAGTATTTATAGAGTGAAAATAGTGTATAGGTGAAGAACACTTTAGAAGTTAGAGAAAGAAAGTTATGGAGATAATTGAAAGAGAGAGAAAGTTAGAAGTTAGAAATTAGAAAAAGAAAGTTACTTCGAAGAGAGAGAGTTTATGTGAGAATCGAAAGAGAGAGAAAGTTAGAAGTTAGAGAGAGAAACTAATGAACATGTTTAATTTTAATTTCCTGGAAAATTTACTTTGGCAGATTGGAGTGTAAAATGTCATTTATATTTGACATGTAAAATATTATTTATAACTCCATATAAAATTCTATTTATAACTCGCGTGTAGAGTTTTTTATAACTAGCGTGTAAAATTCCACTTGTTCAGCGTGTAAAATTGCTGAAAATTGAAATTGAGTTTCATTATTCACGAATGACTTTTACTCTCTTCCAATTCTCTTGGTAAGTTTCTCTCTCTAACTTTTAACTTTCTCTCTCTAACTTTAAACTTTATCTCTCTCAAATTTGCTCTCTCTTCCAAATCTCTCTCTAACTTCCAACTTTCTCTCTCTTTTTATCTTGCTCATCTCTTTCTAACTTTCTTCCTCTATCTTGAGATTTATCTTTTCGCTCTTCTTTTTTTCACTTTCTCTCTCTTTATCTTTATGTTTTGCATTGTTTTGTCAAAAACCTTAGATAAGTAATCCATGTAGCAATGGAATATTTTTGTTCAAAATGTGTAAAATTTAATAAACACAGTCAACTTATTAAAACCGGTTAAACATAATAATTCTCCTTAATTTAAAGACTATTTATGAATTTGCTTTATTACAGGGCACTTTTAAGTAAATAGCATAAATAACACCTTGCACTAAATTGCCTCCCGCCACCGTGAGACAATCAAAATAGAAGACAAAAAGAAGTAAAGAGAAAACAAAAGAGTAAAAAACTTTTAAAAAGCAACTTAAATTAGGAGAGAGAGACCACTGCACAATATAGTTTGGTGGTAAAGAGACTTATTCAGCTTGACAATGTCTCAAGTTCGAATCGCTTGTACCGTAAATGGTATGTTAAAAAAAATTAGGAGAGAGAAAACTATAAATTATGGAGAAAGAAATGTCGTATGAAGATTTTCAAAACGCTGCGTTTTACTAATGTATTGTGTTTTACTGTAGCGTTTTATCTCACACACTCTTTACACGTGCAAGAGATGGATATTTTTTTATTCTCTCTACTGTCCAAGTCAAACCTCTCGAACAGATCTAAAAATGGAGAGAGAAGCTCTGGAGAAAACCTAGAGAGAGAAGCTATGAAGAAGATGAAGATCCTCTGTCTCTTGAAGATTATTTTCTCAGGAAACAAATATGTAAGAGAAAATAATCTCTGTATTGATTTTTCTTTTCTGTTTTCGATTTCTATTTCATTTTCTGTAAAAAAAAACAAATACAGATCATTAGGTATTTATATATAAATAACCTAGAATAATTTGAGCTGGAAAGTTTGTTACTTTGTTAACAAACTTTCCCGCCTTTCTTAACGGATTCCCTAACTACTTTTAACAACCCTAGAAGCTTCTAATCATCCTGATCTAGCCATGAGGAGATGATCATGGTCTTCATCTGTTTTGATTATATGGATTGTAGCTTTAGGGGATCTGTGGGACCTACTGTCAGTAGCTTGATAAAAGGCCCCAGTGAAACTTTCTTATTTAATCAGATCCGAAGCTTGATCTGTTTGATCTGTTGATATAGTCTCTCTTTGTTCTGTTGATATAGCCTTATCACTAACAAAGATTTTATCTAAAGCAAAAAGGGTGGAGAGAGAAATTTGTACACGTAAAATGAAAAGAAGTCAAAAGAATGAAGGAAAAGATAAAAATAAAGAAAGAGACAAAATAGGCTTAAATTTAATAAAAAGCCAAATGAGATTTTAATTAAAATTTGTGTTATTTCTCTAAAGGTTAATAAACTGATATTAGTATCAAAAATTGGTGTCATTTTTCCTAACTTCACTCGTTAAAAATGTTTACCTACTTGAGAATTATTATTTTAATAATTTTTTATAAAAAGAAACATGATGTTGAAACTTTACCTACTTAAAGGCCAACAATATACAATTATAAAATAATTAAAAATACTTAAACAAAAAAAAGCGTGCGATTTGAAACTTTCGAGCTACTAATTTCCAATATTCAACTTCGACCCCGAGAATTCAGCCATATAAAAAGACGATGAAATATTAATAATAGAAAAAGCTGAGAGATTTTATTTTTATTTTAAGTCGAAACTAATTATTATTTTTTGTAAAAAAAAAAAAATACATTACAACATTTGAAAAATAATGTCGATGTCACAACAGCAAAGCAGAAATATAATAATTGAATTATTTAATAAATAAAACACAAGTTTAGTTCATTCTCATTCAATTTTACAAAAAATTTAATATCAAAATTAAAAAAACAAACCAATCGTCAGGTTTGTTGTACTAAATTTACACACACATATATAGTAATTAGGAATTCATAAATACAGTTTAGAGAAAGTAATTTTTGTTTAATTATGTGAAGGACAGATGAGATACCTTTTCGTATTGCTTACGTGTACTTGAACTAATCCACCTATTCTGTCCGATCAAAGACAGGCCATCTATGCCAGTGCTATGGGGATTCACAAGTAAATTTCTCGGATTAATTAAGTTGAAGCTTTCTTAATTGTTGCACAAGCTTGTCCAAATCTGTCATGGAGCTCCCACCATTTCTAACAGCTTCTATAGCCTTTTCTTTCACCTCCTTGGCTCTCACCTTCACTTCTCCATAACCATTTAGACACTCTGCTATAACTCTCCCTAACTCCTCCGAGTCTGGCACCGTCTCATCACCCTCACACACTCTGATAGCTACACCTAAGTCCTCCACTAACAACTTTGCATTTACAAACTGGTCAGCCTCCATGGGCCAACCTAATATCATCACACCACCCACTATACTTTCCAGCACTGAGTTCCATCCACAATGACTCAGGAACCCACCCACTGCTTTATGGTTCAGTATTGATACTTGTGGTACCCATCCTTTTACAACCAAACCTCTACCCTTCACTCTGTCCTCGAACCCACTCAGGACTGACCCGTATTCCTCCTCCGCTTGTCCTGTCATACCCGTTTTAACTACCCACAGAAACCGGACCTCACTTTTTTCCAGTCCTAAAGCTAAAGCCTCCATCTGTTTTCTATGCAACGGTTTCTGACTCCCGAAGCACACATAAACCACAGACCCATCCGGACACTCGTCAAGCCATTTCATCGCATAGTCACTCGAATTCGAACTCGGATCGCCCCGAGTGGTTGACTCCGGACCCACCAAACTAAGCGGTCCGACCCCAAAAACACGGTCGTGTCCTATTTTTCTCCTCAAGTAATCCAAATACTCACCTTCCAGAACCTGAAAAGAGTTGCAAATCCAACCCCAACTTGAAGTGTTTGCGATCATGCTATCTTTCACAAACTCCGAAACAGGATCCGATTCCTTATACCGCCTGAACACGCTAGGCAGATGCTCTTGCTTAAACACTGGAGATCTTGGCAAATTATGGAACTCAACAGCACCCAATGACCTAACCGTGTCCATATGATTCCAACAATAATCGTTGACGGATGCCAAAAAGGTACCGACAGAGTAAAAGTTGATTCTGATAATATTGAGGTGATGAGCAAGGTGTTGAGTCCAGCCAAGAAAGAAATCAGAGATGATGGCAACAGGAGGGTTAGTGTGGGAACGGAACCAGTGAATTATGGGGTCAGAAAGCTGGCCTAGAGCATGTATGAAAGGGTAGTTACCACTGTTGCCTAATTCTTTAACGTTTTCTACGCCTACAGGAATGGAAGGGTGGGATGGAAAAGGAAGGACTAGGGTTTGGATGGTGGGGTGAGTATCCAGGAGTGGAGTGAGAATGGGGAGGTTTTTGGGTGTAACCAAGATAGTTATGCTGATATGTTTGAGAGCTAATTGGTGAGTCAAGTCCAGGAGAGCCAGCATATGGCCCTGCGCTGGGTAGGGGAAGACCAAAACGTGGGTGCGGTTTTTGGGGATGGAGCTGGAGCTGGAGCTGGACATGATTATTGATTTTCTGATGGACCGTTGCTCACAAATGCTCTAACAGATGACAACTGCTGCTACCATGCTAATCAAAAACCTGTGGCTATCATCATACTCACCATTTTATTAATTAACTGCAACCGTTGGAATGAAGAAAAGTTCATCCAACAGCTGAAGTAAAGAAACACATTAAAATATAAGGGTATTATCATTCTTACCCTAGAGTTTTGAGATATTTTTTATTTTTTACCGTCTAATTTTATTTTTCTCTACTTTAACTCTTTTAATTTATAAAAATATCTAAAATTCTCTCTTTTAATAAGTTTTTGTTTGACTTTTAATTTTGACCATTACATATTAAAGGGTGAAAAAGTAATTATAACATAATAAATATCTAAAAAAATTTAAATTAAATAAAATTTATTTAAGATTAAAAAGAAAATATTTTTCTCTTACCTCTATCTTCTCATATTCTTCTACTCTTATTATTGGGAGTAAATATATAAAAATAGTGATATTATGCAAATTGTTTGTGTGTGTACTTAATCTTCTAAGACGTAAAAGTCAAGCCACCGCTTGCCATAAATACAGAAGCGCTTTCAAGGAAGGAAGAAACTTGAACCCGCTGAACGAAGATACTAAGCAAAACGGATTACAAACAAAAATAATTTTTGTATGAAATAAAGCCAACTTTAAAGACATATTAGTATTACATTGACATGTTTTACTCAACAACCACAATGTGAATGGAAGTATCCATGAGAAGTTTCTCATATTTATTTAGGTATAGTAGGTCACCACTTTTCTTATTTAGTAAAATCATAATCACTAAAATTTCATGTCACACTCAAGTAAGACCAAAAAAAAAAAAAAAAAAAGTTAAGAGAAAGAAGCATGATTTTATAATGATAACAAGCAACATAATTTTGTTGTTTTTTTTTTTTCTTTTTTGACGAAGAGGTAATCTATAAAAAAACGAAATCAATTTTCAAACGAGAATCAGAAAGAATCGAATCTGCCGCACAATTTTGTTGTTAACAACATGTATTTTCGTAAGAAATTCGAGAAGAAATTATTAAGAAGCCTCTTAAATGAGAGGTCATTTGAGTTGAAGTTTATTCAAATGTTGCACAAGCTTGTCCAAATCTGAAGTGGAGGTGCCGCCATTGCTGACAGCTACCAAAGCTTTGTCTCTCAACTTTTTTGCTTTAACTTTGACTTGTACACACTCATTTAATGACTCAGAAATGAGCCTCCCTAACTCATCCGAGTCAGGTACCGAATCAGCACCCTCACACACTCTAACGCCGACGCCCAAGTCCTCCACTAACAACCTTGCATTTACAAACTGGTCAGCCTCCATGGGCCAACCCAATATCATCACCCCACCCACTATCCCTTCCAGCACCGAGTTCCACCCACAGTGACTCAGGAACCCCCACACTGCTTTATGATTCAATATTGACACCTGTGGGGCCCATCCTTTCACTACCAATCCCCTTTCCCCCACCCGCTCCTCATACCCTTCTGGTACCGACCCGTACCCATTCATAATACTCGTTTTCACCACCCACAGAAATCGGACCCCGCTTTTTTCAAGGCCTGAAGCCAAGGCTTCCATTTGTTCTCTTTTCAACTGCTTCTGACTCCCAAAGCAGACATAGACTACGGACCCATCAGGGCATTTATCCAGCCACTGCAATGCGTAGTCATTGGAACTCGAATCGCCCCGACTGCTTGACTCCGGACCCAACAAACTAAGCGGGCCAACCCCAAAAACACGGTTGTGACCCAGTTTTGTCTTGAAATAATCCATGTAGTGAGCTTCCAGAGCCTGAAAAGAGTTGAAAATGCAACCCCAACTCAAAGAATTATTGATCATGCCATCCTTCAAAAGCTGCCAATCGGGATCGGATTCCTTATACAGCCTGAACATAGTAGGGAGATGTTCTTCCTTAAAAAGAGGAGACCTTGGCAAATCACGAAACTCAACAGCATCCAAAGACTTGACACTACCAACATGGTTCCAGCAATAATCATTAACAGAGCCCAAAAAGGCACCGGAGGAGAAAAACGTGATTCTGGGTATGTGGAGGTGATTGGCGAGGCTTAGAGTCCAGCCGAGGAAGAAATCAGAGATGATGGCAAGAGGAGGGTTTGGGTGGGAGCGAAACCAGTAGATAATTGGGTCAAAGAGGTTGGCAAGAGCGAGCATGATGGGAATGTTTCCTCTGTTGCCAAGTTCTCTGACATTTTCAACACCTGGGGGGATGGAGGGGTGGGATGGGAAAGGGAGGACTAGGGTTTCGATGGTCGGGTGAGCGTTGAGGACTGGACTCAGACTTGGCTTGTTTTTGGGTGTTGTTAACACGGTGATGGTAATGTTGCGCAGAGCCAATTGATGGGTCAGATCCAGAAGAGGAAGCGTGTGACCTTGGGCTGGGTATGGGAACACCAGCACATGGACGCCCTCGCCGGACTCAGACATTGACACACATACAGAGACGCGCCTTCTTGTGTGTGTACAATTTGATCAATTTCTGCTGCTTTTGGTTTGCAACTGGGACTAACAGCGTGTTATACGTTTTTGGTCCACTCTACTTTGTCGAAAGGTCAGCAAGAAGACCACAAACCTCATCCTTATAACATATTCTCAACTAGTGGCGTCAAATGGCCGGAATTTTTCGGATTTTTTGAATTTTTTTCCAAAAAAAAAAATCAATCCCAGTCTGAAATTTGGGACCGGATCAGATGTATTTTTTTTGGATTTTGGACTGAATTCAGACATTTTTTAAATTTCGAATTGGATTCAGATATTTTTAGATTTTAGACCGCATTCGGATTACATTAGGACTTTTTTGGATTTTTTTTTTAAATTCTTTAAATTTTTTTAATAATATTAAGATATATTGATGAAAAAATATTCTCATTGGATTCTCTCTCATTAATATTTAATTACTTTATTTAATATATTATTATTGAATATTGTCAAAAAAAGTTTACCCAAAAATATAACCACATAATGTGTCATATCACTCATATGAGTTGTCACGGACCCATAACTACATAATTTACATGGTATTGATAACTTACATATTACATCATTTGAATTTGAATTTAGACAATCTAACATTACTCTTTATAATTTTACCAATTAATTTAGATATATTTCAGATTTTTTCAGATTATGTTTCGAATTTAGATTTTTACGGGATTAAATCATACAAGTACGACCCGAACTACCCTCAGCAACGAGAGATTAAGACTACCAAGACTAACGATCCGGACAACTACTCCTAACAAGGGAGAAAGGTCTACCCAACATAATTATATTTTTAAGAGCAATTGTGAGAATATATATTTATATGCCTACATAAAGTGTTGAATCTTGGTGGTTTGAAGGAGTATGAGGTCTTAAACCAAATCAAGGGACCTTGTAATAATTTTAAATACTACAACCTTATAAATATTTGTGATATTGCATAATTTATAAATTAATGCATTTAACATGGAATGGTAAAATTAAAATATTGATAATGTACTTCAAAATTTAAAAAAAGTGAAAATTTTAAATTTTTATGTATAGGTGGTGGTTGCCTTTATGCACAAAATTTACTTCAATATTGATTCCCTTTGTAATCATTGAAGATGATGTCTACAACTAATTAAAATAAAAGAAGACAATATAATAAATTAAAAAAAAAAAAAAAAAGAGAGAGAGGAGGTGACGCCTTTGCAATCGTATATCTGTTGTTACACGCATGACCCAATCCAGCGGTTAGTATTAACCCGCCATGCTGTAGTTAACTTTGTCCGCTAGGCAGTTCATTTAATCCAACGGTTGATCTGCTCTTCAACTGTCAAACTCCAACTGGGTTCACCGATAGATATAACAAGGCAGTGGGCCCAATCCAACCTCAGAGAAAGTAAATTAATCACGCAAGTGGTGGAAGACTGGAAGTGGAAGAGCGGGTCCCCAATTTGGAAGAAAACAAATGAGAATATTCAACCCTTTTTTTTTTTTTATAAAATTAATCACTATCTACGCACAGAATTAAACCATCACCAACTACTGAAGTGAGGGGACTTACACTTACAACTTACACTATAAATTCAAACATAACTTTCGAAAGTGCATAAAGGAACTGTGATTATATTGATAATGTACTTCAAAATTTAAAAAAGTGAAATCGGATCTGGAACCAGTTGAAACCGCCGATTCCTGAACCAAAACTAATACTTCACGGTTCTGATTCCTCCACCTAATGGAACAGGAACTGCCGGTTCTAGAATCGGAACCGACAATTCCGAAACTATGGCAATCCCTATTGAGAACAATTATGGATTTTCTATGAACCCCGATCTTAAGGGAACGTTCAGATGGGAGATTCTTTGGGGCTTTCTCCTCTGGATTTTTTTTGGGGGGCTCTAGGGCAGTGGAATACCAAAACTTATGTTTTCATTCAAGAATTCTCCCTTTAATATTGGCATTAAAAATTGTCATAGCCCTTTGAAGAAAAGTTTTACAATCATAAATCATTTAGATGCAAGGAGTTATAAATCTACATCTAAATATTTTGTCATAACAGTTTAGAGACTTTGTCGGGTAACAAAATTAATTGTTTGAGATAACATTTTACAACGAAAATCTTCGGATGCAAAATATGCATTTGGGCAACAAAATGATTTTGTGGCAAAAAATTGTATACGTATAACCAAATATTTTGTGGTGTAAGGTTATTTAATTAGTCACACATAAGTTTTAAAGTTAATGATTTAATACATTAAGTAACATACATTTTAGTCTGATGATGTAAATTTAATAAATTTTGTATTATTGAAGAATATATCTATTTGAGACACATTTTGTAGATAAAAACTTCAAAAGATTTATCAACTTCAACTTCAAATTCTTACAATAATTTATCATAATTTAAATATACAACGTCTAGATATCATAAAATACAAGTTGACGTCTTATAAATTTTATAATTAAATAAAAAAAAATTTAATGTAAGTAAAATTATAAGAGAAAATCACATGTATATTTGTTAATTCTTTAAATAAGTAATCTTTTACATAATAAAAATTTGAGATTTATTACTGTTTTGATTTGTAACTAAGCTTTTTTATTTTCATTCAATATGACTTTAATTTTATAAATAGAAATGATTAATTTATATGGTGAACAACCGATTTTTCCAGAAATTTTTATTTAAGTTATGGCTTTGGCAGCAAAACAACCAAATTGCTCAAATTTCAAACCTTATTAAAATTAATTTTGTCTATCAAGATGCTTTGTTAAGTAACTTGAATTTTGCTAATATTGTTATTTGTAATTATGGTAGTAAGTAGAAAGTAAGTACAAGAAATTGTTACTTTGCCACCTTTGGTGTAATATACTTACAGCTACTGTATACAATTATTAAATAGATACAAGATTTCGTAACTCATCAGTAAGTAAAATTGGATCATAATCTCAAATCGTGTGCGGAAGAAGAAGGGGTTGATCCGTATCATCTTGACTTGGTTCTGATTTCTCTATTTTTTTAAGAATACCGCTTCTCCTACCCGTATCGAATAGAACTTCTTCATGTAAAACCCGCTTGATTTAGATCGGGAGAATCGTACGGTTTTATGAAAGCATGTGCTATGGTTCGAATCCGTAGTCAATCCTATTTCTAGGAGCAGTTGACAATTGAATTAGGAGCAGTTGACAATTGAATCCAATTTTTCCCATTCCATTCATTCCGTATCCGTAATAGTGCGAAAGGAAGGCCCGGTTCCAAGTTGTTCAAGAATAGTGGCGTTGAGTTTCTCGACCCTTTGCCTTAGGATTAGTCAGTTCTATTTCTGCTGGACAACTTTCTATACGTAGGATTATTAATTATATCAATTATATGATTAATATTTGATACACATATATTTGTGGTTTATAATCTAATTTAAATAATAATAATTCTTATTTTTGTGTGGAACTTGGAAGCAACATATTGAATTCTTCTCCTAGATGATTAACGACTGTCGGGACCTGCTGAGATCAATCACTAAATTAGCGGCTCGGATATCTACTATTAGTCTACTATAACGGGAGATATATATACTTTCACAATAAAAAAATAAAACCATCACCATTGAGGTGGTCAGGTAGGAGAGAGATGTACTAACTATTTGAATTATGATTAATTGTTAAATGAATGTAATGAATTTCACAAATTTAAGTTAATTAATATTAGGAAAAATCCAAATACCAAGGACTTTGGAGACTGCAGTTGTTGAATTTGGCCAACCATGAAAAACAATGTGCAATTGCCTTTTCAAGTTACAAACAAGAAAACCTACATATCTCTTCAACTTAACATTTTTTCATAAACCTATAAATGTCACTATAATATTGAAACCCCACCTCAGGACCTGTTGAGAAGACAAGTCGATATTCGTTGAGAAAACATGTCTCAAAAGTCAAATGAGAGCTATGTTTTGGCTTATCAACAGGACATATCTTTAGAATTTAAAGAAAAATGAAGTAAAACAATATGAATCTCTCACGTGCTGGTCTCATTAGTATATTGCCTTTCTTCGCTATTTGATACAAACAAATTGCTACCATTTCTAACATCTTGTTGGGCTCTAAAATTGGCAACTTCATTTCAGGCACATCAACTTGCCCAAAACATGTTATCGAGTCATGTAGGCAAATAAAAATTGATATTAATCAATGACCAGAAACGTCCTTGACGTGACTGAACAATCAACACCCATAAGTCACTACCATTTTAAACAACAAACGAGGAGAGAAAAAGAAGCAAATTAACAAAACTAGAAGCTTGTTCATATAATTATCTTACGTACACCATTCGTGTTCTCAACTTTCAAGAAAAAAGTTGGTTACATTAGCAGATGTTAATAGTAACTAACCATGCATCAGTGCACATAATTATATATCAAAATGACATGAAAAATTAACAAAATGGAAAAATTATAATTAAAAAGAAGAGCAATTTAGAATACATAACATATATTGATCAGTTATTCTTTGGTGGGTGGTGCCTAGGAGCATGATAATCGGCATTAAAAGCAACAAATCCCTTATCATCAACATCTTGAGAAAAATGATGGTTCACACTTGTCTTACAGTAGCTTGCATTTGACATGTCTTTCCCTGCACATTTTCCAGCAAATTTATGAGTTGCAGTAGTTGAGATTGCAGCACTACTCTCCTTAAACTTCTCCGGCTTCCTTACTTTGAAAATAGGTGACAATTTCCTTCCTCCTACTATCTGTTTTGTTGCTACAGTTGCAGTTCCCTCATCCAACACTCCCTGTAAATGTTAAACCTCTCAAAGTCAAATTAATGATATATGTGCCAAGGAAATAGTATGAAACAATATACTGATTAATTTACCTTGCCCTTCGAAACAATAGCAACAACAGCATCTGCATCCCCATCTGATAAAAATGTTACAATAATCAATCTGAATCTAAAACCGATAATTCAGAACATGGAAGATAAGAAAAAACTGAGACGGCAAATATATATATGTACCTTGTTGGGCACGAACAATGGAGAACAAAGCAGTAAACATGAGTAAACTAAACAAGCCAGTAATAAACTTAATCTGAGCCATCGATATCAGCCTCCAAGTACTTTCTTTCAAAGAGGGTATGTCTGTTGTTCAATATCTGGCAGCAGAAGAGAAATAAATGAGAGCAGAAGCAGCGTCTTTATAGGGAGAGAGAGAGAGAGAGAGAGAGAGAGAGAGTGTTCAAACACGGAGTCAAATATAGAATTTAGCACCTACTCTTTCATGTGTAGAGACATCCCTTAAATTTGTCAAAATGATGGCTATTAAAGTAAATATGTGTTAACAGTAATAGCTTGTAAATACTATATTAATTATTAAATGCATGAACCCTCGAGTCAGCCCATGTGTTGTTGATTGCACCGATCGAAATGAAAATCTCGAAGATTTTTTTGATCTCATAAAAACCTCGTTCTACGCTTGATGGTCCCAACCAAAGACTAGTAAATGGCATGGGAAACACCCCATATATAAGAGGCAATTTTACCAAAGTTGTTTATAATATAACCACAAGTCACAGGTTAGAGTGAGGATCATCAAAATTTATATATATACCGTTATTGATGTTGTTACATACTATATATAACGTGCCACTGAAGCAACGCGTGTTTTGCTCCTGTCTGCCGCCATGCAATCTACGAGAAGAGCTTTTTATGCTTTGTTTGCCGAGAATGACATTGGTTAGTGCTAGGTTTTCTAAAATCATTTTCTGGTACAGAATTCCTAAATATCAAAAAGAAAACTGCAGAGACACTTTTTAGTTGAGAACACAGGAATTAGAAGATCGAAGCAGTCTATATATTCAGTGGGTGTACCTAGAGGACCGTGCATCTGTAAGTTACTAGGTTTGGTGTAAACAAGTAGTAGCTTGCATGCAAAAATCTTCAATGGTAGGAAATTGTGCATTGTACGTACCAAATGTAGTTAAGATTTGATCTTGAATACCCACAAACACATTGAGCCACATGACCACCACCACCACTACACAAATGCAAGCATGTACAATAACAATCTTTAACAAACTAAATATTAGACGAAGTAAAGACATCTTACCCTTGTAGAATCATTGGGCTAGTAATGTGAACTCAAATTACTCAGGCTTGTTCTATATATATATATATATATATATAGAAGGCATGCATGCAAGCGAGTAAGCCAACGTTTGGCATGGAAAAACAAATTCTTTGAATCTTCTTCTTTGCTCGTCTACCAATACTCATGATTTCGTGCCAATTTAAGTTCACATTGACCAATTTTATCGCTTCTAAAATCCTCTCAACTTCTTTACACTTTGCATCTTCCATAAATTTTCTTAGTGGGCAGAGGAAACGAGAGACTAGTAGATATATTATTAGGCAAATCAGCTTTAATCAACATTGGGATGATCAATCGAGTGAAAAATACTTGATGCATTATATATATATTCTAGATTTTCTCTTTGAGTGCCATCTTATGGGGATGGGTTAGACAGTAATGTAAATAAATACAATTGATAAATTATACCATACAGCATAAATTCAATGAAAATGCATAGTGTTTGGGATCCATCTGACAGGGATGGGTTGGGCTTCTAACTTGGAATTGGATTGTCCAAGACTCGGTGCATGCTAAAAGTTTAAAATCCTGAGCCTGTCCTGATGGATGGATGGTCTTGATTGCATCCTCCCCTATTATCGCACGCTTGGGCTCCATCAACAGAGAACCCAGCATGACGACCCCAATTCCATTTCTTGCAAGACCAATCCAAAAAACATGAGCCACCTAGTAGTTCCCATTCACATTCTGATGGCTTCTTGCTAAGCTCCAATTGTACTCATAGGCTTTTTAATGGTATTATTTAGATTCTTATTTATTAACTTAAACCTTTTTAGTTGATTGATTATTAAACATGATATGAGGGTATTTGGGTTTAAATAATTTGATTAATAACATTTTTTATTATAATAAAAAAAGTAAATAATGTCTACCTCTCTCAAAATTTGTTCAATTACAGACGGAATTAACTTTTGGGTTTATTGATAAAGACCTCCCCTGATCAACTATTATATTTGATTAAATTTTATTAAAGGTAGAGGAAATATTTGTTAAGAAATGATAATGTTGGTTCCGTTATAGTTGATAAAATTTTAAAGGAAGTCGATATAATTAGCTCTAATAAAAAATTGGGTGTAGTGGAGCTTAGCTGTGAAGTGAGGGGAAATAATACTTGAAAGTCAAAAAAGAAAGAAAGATGTAGTTATACGTAATAATGGGGATGTTCCCACTCCTCTTCAAAAATCATTTATTTTTCTAATTTTTTTTAGCTTCTTAGTCCCACCTATTCATCATTCTTTCACTTTTTGCTTCCATAAATTAATTTATATCACACCAACATGACTCATCAAAGCAACTTTCACCATTAATTATCACTAACTCTCTCCATTGTTTTCTAAATTGAAAATTCATGCTAAACGGACTCTCATTGGAATGAGTCATCATCTAATCATATATAATCTAATCAAATTTCCATGTAGTGTTCATTGTCAATCAATTTAACATTAAAAAACAAAATCCACATTAAGTGTTCATCTGATTCACTTTATACATTTCTCATCTTTTCTTTACATGTTACACTCCAAACTTAATAGAGAAGATCTTGCAAATGGATTCGATTATGCGTAATGGGTCCGAATTGATGCGCATGAGGTATCATTGGAAAGAGAAGACTGAGGGGAAGATAATAGAGAAACGATCTCAGCAACCTATTTTAGCTCCAAGTAATCTCACCTTATAAATAGAAATTCATATTCTTTATTTAGATATCCCCGGATATACTAAGCGGACACCTGAAAATATTAAAAACAAGGGTGCACTAGGAATATCCGAGGGACACCTAGATAGTTGTGAGTTTAAAGCTCAATAAAGTTTGGTTGTAATTGAGATTTGAGATTAGAGAGTAAATATTGAGAGTGTAATTGTAATAATTTTATCCATACTTATATTTTTCTTCCGTCATATTGACGGCAGTATTTTTTCATATTTTGGGTTTCCACGTAAAAGGTTTGTATTGTGTGATTGTATTGTTTTTCTTTTATTCTATTTTTTGTTACTAAACATTATTTATTTTATGATTTATATTGGGTAGAATTTGCACGTTATTTTTTCCCAATAAAAGATTTTGAAAAAGTAGACATTATCTTAATTTAGGTGGAATTGTTTGGATGGCCATGTGAAGAGTGACTCTAAGAAATGTTAAAACATAAAGATTTTTTTTTTTCTGGTATAGAAAATAGTTGGCAGATAGCTGACCGCTTCACTAATAGAAATTATTGCGCCTCATGCACCCACACACATTGGGTCACCCCTACCGCAACTATATCAGGGCTGAAACTTAGAGATTTTTACTGTGAGTGGAGCCTGAGAACATCGATATACCACTTCGGTAAGAGCCAGCAGTAGAGCACTTCAAACTTGAGGCTCTTCAACCTAGAACTTCAAAGTTGAATGAAATGCTTCTTACCACCTTAAAATTATTGGGGGTTAAAACATAAAGATTTTAAAGAAAGGTTATCTTATCTATTATTATGAAATTTTTTTTTTGAGAGTGTCATGTACTCTCCAAACAAATTGAGCAATACAATGGCCCACTAGATAATGAGTTATGGCTCTACTCTGAATTGAAATTCAAAACATATTTGAATGGTAATTAATTAAAAAAGTGCTAATATCCGGAGGAGGATCACTTACCAAAGCTTACACTAATTACCATTATATGCCGGTAATCACTCTTTTTCTAAATAACCGACAGACATTCCTTCTTCAAACTTTGTCCTTTCTTTCCCAAAAAAAGAAAAAAGAAAAAAACCACAATTCTCTTGAGAAACAAACAGAAACCAGTTTCTACAATATCTCTATGACAAAAAAAAACTAATAGAAACATGTTATACAAAACCTCACCATGAAGTAGTAGCAGCTATAGTCATCATCACTCATCTTGTGGAATCTAAAATGGGGACAGCAACATCATCCATGGCGGCCAAGTTCGCCTTCTTCCCTCCGAACCCTCCCTCCTATAGGATATCAGTCGATGATGAAGCCACTGGGAAGCTGAGGATCTCCGACGTTCATCATAGAGACGACGTGGATGTCTTGAAGTTAACCACCAAGAAAGGAAACGAGATTGTTGCCATGTACGTGAAGAACGCTTCTGCTTCCTTGACTGTCTTGTATTCTCATGGAAACGCTGCTGATCTTGGCCAGATGTTTCACATTTTCTCTGAGCTTAGCCTTCATCTTAATGTTAATCTTATGGGGTCAGTATGCTACCATCAATCTCCATTAATAGATCCATTTGTTTTGCTTTACTTGCTGCTTCCATACATACCGTGTCTTTTTATTCAAATCATGTTATTTGTATTGGATGCACCAGAATTTCTCTCAAGAGATATATTGTTTGTGTTAATTCAGGTACGATTATTCTGGGTATGGACAGTCTTCTGGAAAGGTACATTCCTGTCTTTTCTGTCTTCAAAGATCAAGCACACACGTGTGTTGTCACATTACTAGATGAAAATGTAAAAGTCAATGGAGTATTCAAATTATAAACTTTGACTTCTCTTGTCTTTAATATGAACATAACTATAACTCCTTATTTACTGAATATGTCTAAATTGAATTTCATTTTCATGTCAATTTCTGGGAGTGTTAATTTAGTTGATGGAGAAAAAAAGAAAACCATCAAATTGCATTTTTGGAATACATAATTAATGTGTGTTCTAAAGAGCACATATGTCAAAAGGAAAACTCTTACTTTTGTTGATTTGAAAAAAAAATTTACAGTCATCAATGGTTTTTGTTGATTAAAACTGGCGTGAAATGTGTATGCCAAACAGCCAAGTGAGCAGGATACATATGCAGACATAGAGGCTGCTTACAAATGCCTGGAAGAGACCTACGGAGTCAAGGAGGAAGACATTATATTGTATGGGCAGTCAGTTGGGAGTGGACCTACTTTGGAATTGGCTATCCGTTTGCCTCAACTAAGAGCTGTTATTCTCCATAGTCCAATCCTATCCGGCCTTCGTGTTATGTATCCTGTCAAGCGAACTTTCTGGTTCGACATTTACAAGGTTTCAATGCCTGCATTATATATGCTTTAATTATATATATATATATATATATCTATATATATTAAATTGATCTGTTTATTATAAAATGTTTTTGACCCTTTTTGTTTTAATGCAGAACATTGATAAAATTCCACTTGTGGGGTGCCCAGTTCTGGTAATTCATGTAAGTAGATATGATCTTCAATGCTCTAATGTCTAAATTGGTATGCATTTGAATAAAAAATAGCATTTGGTGGATGTAGGGAACTGAGGATGAAGTAGTGGATTTTTCACATGGTAAGCAGCTATGGGAGCTGTGTAAAGAGAAGTATGAGCCATTGTGGCTTAAAGGAGGAAACCATTGCAATTTGGAACTCTACCCAGAATACTTAAGGCATCTGAGGAAGTTCATATCAGCCATTGAGAAATTACCGCGTCTTCGAAACGTATCAGAACAGAGCACAGATGAAGTAGTAGAGAATTCAGGGAACACCACGGAGCAGACTAGGCCAAGCACAGACCATAAAGAGAAGGGTAGGACTACTATTGGACACAGAGAAAAATCCAGGCTAAGCACAGACAGTAGAGAGAAATCAAGAAGCAGCACTGACAAGAGAGACAAGTCAAGAAGGAGTGTTGATCGGTCGGGTAAAGCAAGGAACAGCATTGATCAGCCAGAGAGAGCAAGGAACAGCTTCGACCGGTCAGTTGAATTGAACAACCATTCAAGAAAAAATTAAAGTTTTTATTTTTATTTATTTTTTTTCATCACCATTTTAAATTCTATATATTTCTTCCTTGCAGGTTTGGTGATATGGTGAGATCAGTTGGATTGTGTAGTGTTGATTGTTTAAAGCAGACAGCTGCAGAGGCTTGAGGGATGAAGAACAGCAGCATTTGAAAGCTTAAAGATTACATAAACCCACTTAGAATTCATCTTTTTTAATTTGTTGCACAACTAGTTACTTAATCAACTGTTGCTCTTTTTATGATCTTCCTTGTGCTGTTTTGATAATAGACTTGTCCAACCCCAATAAAACTATAATATTTTGCTTTCGTATACTAATTTTATACATTACAAAATATAATTATTTATTTTATTTTAAATAATATAATTTGTGACACTTCAACTTTTATCAATAATTATAATTACGATAACTATCTCTAAACATCGCATCAAAAGTCAAAACTAACTAGACTAATTATTGGAGTACTATTCATCAATTAGAAAAAAAAAAAAAAATAGAATTGATGAGGGGTGCAATAAAGTAGAATCATCTATGGTATTGAAACTGTAAAGTTGTTTAGCCAAATATTTTTAAAATAAAAAATATATTATTTTTAAAATTAAAATTGAAAAGTTAAAAATATTTTTTTTTTACCATTATTAAAATAGGTTTTGAAAAAAAATCACTGATTTTCCTTTTAAATAATTGTTTTATTTAATTTCAAAAGTAATATCGAACTTATTTATATTATTATTCAGTTTTTCTAAAATATTTTTAACAAATGTTATTAATAATATTTGCATTTTTTTTAAGGATTATAAGTGGATGTGTAATAATATTTATATTTTTAAAATATATTTTTTATGGTTATTTTTATTTTCTCCCATGAGGTTTGACCCATCGGCGTTTTATCCCCTCACGATTTAGAATTCTTAATTTCCACTCATATTGTTACAATCCATTAAAAAAAAAAAAAAACTCTCGATGTTAATTGGCAAGGGTAGTTTAGTAATTGTAAAAAAATAAAAAAAAAATTTATTTTTTCTCTCTTCTTGATTTTTCCTTTTGTTTCTCTCTTTCTATGGCCGTTTCTTTTACAATTGCTCTCCTTTTTCTCACAACTCTTTCTCTCTCTCTATCTTTTTTTTTTTAGATGGTTGATGAATTGGTTTTGAAGGCAATTTGGGGATGCAAAAATAGATTTTAGAGGTAGCAATTTTTAAGTGGAGGTAGGACGGTATGGAGATGCTAAAATGGAGAGGTGTTTAGAGGGATCTAATTGAGACATATAAGAAAACTTGGAGGTTAAAAGTACCAATAAATGAAACTACGTTAAAAAATTGATAATTTACTAAAAATTAATAACCACATTGACAATTGCCCAATTCTAAAACGTGAGGGGGTAAAATGTCTATGGGTCAAACTTTAGGTAAAAGAAAAAAACAACCCTAATTTTTATTTGAAAACAATTTTAAAAAAAATACAATTTTGAAAATGAAACCAAAAAGGAGTTTAGTTTTGGACGGAATGTTAAAATTTGAAAGGAAATGAAAGCTGAATTAAAATATTACATTTTTACCAAATGAGAAAAAGAAAAGGATATTGTAAGTTGATGAAATGGCAGAATGTAGGCCTTACAAATTGGGGAGAGATAGCTCCAAAAACTGCCACATTGTTTCACACTTTCTAGAACTATCTACTCTCCATCTTAAACCCTTTTATAGGGTTTTTCGTAAGCTCTCTTTTTAGGTTCAACATACAAATTCTCTGTGTCTATGGCTCCAGTTATGAGCAGATCCTTAGCTTCTGCCTCTTTACTTTCTCTGCCATCTTCAACACCCTTTTCGTTTAAACACGCAAATAACAAGGCCTTGAGTCTCAGAAGCGCTTTTCTGCCCCAACAAAATGGTCTCAGAAAGGGCTTTTCTTGTGCTGCCTTGAGGTGGAATCTTCAGAAGAGTAACAACCGTATCCTCGTACGCTGCGAGGCTGCAGTTGCTGAGAAGGAGGCCTCTGACACTTCTGGTGAGAAGTTTGAATATCAAGCCGAGGTGGGTTTCTCTTTCTCTTTTCAAATATATATATATATATATATTTTATTGATTCTGGATTATGATGAGGGTCTGTTCAGTTTATGAGAATCCATTGCAAGGTTAGGTCTTTATGTCTCTATTTATATGTTAGGTATGGAATGAATCTATTCGGGCCAAGTTATGATGAGTTAATTGAAATTCGTTGGTAAACTTTGTGAGTAAATAAAAGAAATATTGTTTTGATTTGTGGAATTTTTAAGGTTGGAACATGAAATAAAGTCAGAGGCTTGCTGAGTATTTTATATTCCAAGTCCTTTTTTAATAATTGCAAAGTTTGTATTGTATTGTTTTTCACTATGGTTTTCTGGAGAAATGAACTTTAAGATGGTTGCAGGTCAGTCGTCTGTTGGATTTGATAGTTCATAGTCTATACAGCCACAAGGAAGTATTTCTTAGAGAGCTTGTGAGGTAAGTACATGCACTTCTAGTTCTATTGAAGGACTATTCTTACTGTTTAATTTTATATTCATACCATAACATCTTGAATGCAGGCTTTGTTTGGATTCTGGTATTGTGTGCAATGTTCGTTGTCATTTAACATTTAGTCCTTTTAAGTTTATGGGTTTTGGCGACATGGAACAAGTAACTTAACCCAAGAGGCCTAAGCTCTTGTTTGTCTTTTTGTCATTATTTTATTTGTTTCATCTATGAATATTGGGTGCATGTATGTTGATGCAAAACATTACCTTCAGAAAGTGGTTATGCTTCATTTTGATTAAATGCTTAATTGTCTCTGTATCTTGTGTTCCAGCAATGCGAGTGATGCTTTAGATAAGTTGAGATTTTTAAGTGTGACTGAGCCCTCCCTACTCGGAGATGCTGGTGAGCTTCAGATAAACATCAAACCTGATCCAGACAATGGGACGATCACCGTAACGTAAGCCTTTACTATGTTGATTTTCACTTCTATTCTCGATAAGTTTACAGAGTAATAAAAAATGGTTAATTGGGTTTGCAGAGATACTGGTATTGGGATGACAAAAGAAGAGCTCGTTGACTGTCTTGGAACTATTGCTCAGAGTGGTACTTCAAAGTTTCTAAAAGCCCTTAAGGTATTTGTTTATTATTCCAAGTGCAATTTCATTATCTAACAGGGAACTCTCTGTCTGAATCTCGCTAAGTTCTCATTAAAGCTAACTCATTAAGCTTTTTGTGATCTGCAGGAAAATAAGGATCTGGGGGCAGACAATGGCTTGATTGGTCAATTTGGTGTCGGTTTCTATTCTGCTTTTCTTGTTGCTCAGAAGGTGCAGCATAGTTTGTTCATTTCCAATAATGATTGTAACTTTCCTGTTCAATTTCATTGCTATTTGTCCTGTGGCAATATGCTCATTGGAATATATATATATATATATATATAGGTTGTTGTGTCTACAAAGAGCCCACGGTCAGATAAGCAATATATTTGGGAAGCTGAAGCTGACAGTAGCTCTTATGTGATCAAGGAAGAAACTGATCCTGAGAAGCTCCTGCGTCGTGGAACTCAAATCACACTTTACTTAAGGGTATTTTGCCATCTTAGTTTTCAAAACTGCAAGGAATCTGTCGACATGTTTGATGTTCACTTGTAACTAGGATTGCCATGTTTGCATATATTTTGGCACAAATAAAAATTATGGTTAGCCTATTCTAGTAAGGCTGCAATTTTTATTACTTGAGGAAGTCTTTATGTGGGATACTGTCCAATTTCTTTTTTTCTTTAAAAACAACCTAAATTATCATCGTATCTTTGTCTGAGAATAATTATAACTATGAGTGGTACTTGCATGTACCATTTTAGAAACACCAAAGACCGCTGAAAATAACGTTGTTTTCTTGCAGGAGGATGATAAGTTCGAATTCTCAGATCCTACTAGAGTTCAGGGTTTGGTGAAGAATTATTCACAGTTTGTTTCTTTCCCAATCTATACATGGCAAGAGAAGTCAAGGACCATTGAGGTGATGACATTTATACTCCTTATAGTAATATATCACATCCTTCTCTTTCAGGTTGATTTTTATAAGAACTTGATGTAACAAATAAATGCATATGCATGTTTTTATGTACGTGTATATGCTGTTACTGACAATGACACAATGGTTGTTTTACTCCTTGTTCAAATTTTTTTTTCAAAGTGGTTGCTAGGATGCAATGAAGGTGTTTGTCTTCGCGTTGTGCTGAATTTTTGTACTGTTTACTAGAGAAACATAGAGTTACTAAGGCCATTGGAACAAAAATTAAAGATTTCTTACTTTTAACATGTCATCATTATACTTATATCCTATCTTTTTTTTATCGGTCAATAATACATACCTACAATTATGAATTTAATTCTATTCAGTCTCTTCTTTAGTTTCAGAACCTATTTGAGCAAGTTTTATAATATTTCTTTCCGAAATTGAATCTTTAAGTAGGTAGAGGAGGAGGAAGAACCAAAAGAAGGAGAAGAACAGCCAGAGGTAATCATAATATCTGTCCTGATTGTGGCTGTTGCAATTGCATTTTCTTAGTAAGTATAGTGTTGAAGTGGCTTTCTGTGTTGTTCCAGGGTGAAAAGAAGAAGAAGAAAACAACTAAAACTGAGAAGTATTGGGACTGGGAACTAGCCAACGAAACAAAACCCATATGGGTGAGTGTAACCTTTAAATGTTGTGTGAAATTATGATATATGTTAAAATATTTTATTTTGTGACTATTTTTTTAATTTTTTTTATGCATTCTTGGTCTAATGTCGTTATATATCATGTCTTATGTGTGTTACTTCCCTCTGATATAGATGCGGAATCCAAAAGAAGTTGAAAAGGATGAGTACCATGAATTCTACAAAAAGACTTTTAATGAATTTTTGGAACCACTTGCTTACACTCACTTCACCACGGAGGTACTGAAATCTTTCTTAGTGTTGAAGCTGGAGGTATGTTTGGTGAGGCGATTAACAACTATGCTTTGAAAATTGTGCAGGGTGAGGTAGAGTTCAGGAGTGTTATTTACGTTCCTGGAATGGGGCCTCTAAACAATGAGGATGTAATGAATCCAAAAACAAAGAATATTAGATTGTATGTCAAGCGTGTATTTATCTCTGATGATTTTGATGGAGAGCTGGTAAGTATTGCCATATAGAATGAGTCCTATGATCTTATATTTTGTGGTCATTTCTTGTTTTTGTTTGTTACAAGATAGTGAAATGATAATATTTTATTAGAAAAGGTTGTGCTAAGATAAAGCACAATGATTGTTAATTTTGGCTATCTTATCAATGGATGCTCTTAATCTGAGTGTATCCCTTTCCATTTTATATTATGCTTGCCATTGTCAATAAAAAGGAGAATTGCTTTTTAACCTTGACTGAATTTAGAAATTAAGACTTAAGTTTCCCTGAAGTTATTTTTATAAAGATAATTTTGTCGTTTTGTCCAATAATAATTAAGCAAAGCATATGAATGCTTATTTGCAGTTCATTATTCCTTCCTAATTGGACTGACTTGTATTAATCCTTGATTTGTAGTTTCCACGATACTTGAGCTTTGTGAAGGGTGTCGTGGACTCAGATGATCTTCCACTTAATGTCTCTAGGGAGATCCTTCAAGAAAGCCGAATTGTAAGACTTAGTTTCCTACATATTTCTAGTCTTATTATGTACAATTTTTGTTATTGTGTCATGCATGATTGGAGTTATTTCTTTTCTTTGTAGAGTTTCTGAGCATTTCTGTCTCAGTTATGTATGAATAAATGTATCTTCTTGTTTATTAACATTTCCTTGTTTGTGATATCCAGGTAAGAATTATGAGAAAGAGACTTGTTAGGAAAACATTTGACATGATACAAGACATCTCTGAAAGCGAAAACAAAGAGGTTGGTAGCAATTAAACACTGCATTGCTCTTCTTTTGTCACCTTACTTGTGTTAGTGACACAGAATTTGGTCAATTTAATTCCAGGATTACAAAAAGTTCTGGGAGAACTTTGGCAGGTTTCTAAAATTAGGTTGTGTCGAAGACACTGGGAATCACAAGCGCATAGCACCTTTGCTGCGATTTTACACTTCAAAGAGTGAAGAGGAACTGACAAGCTTGAATGATTATGTTGAAAACATGGGTGAGAAACAAAATGCCATCTATTACTTGGCGACAGACAGCTTAAAAAGTGCAAGGAGTGCTCCATTCTTGGAAAAGTTGATGCAGAAAGATATTGAGGTATGTACTTTGTAGTTTTGGTGAGGCTATAATAGCACAATTACTGTCATTGTACATCAAGCCAGTGTCACTGCAGTGTGGGTTAATTTAGGTAGCTAAAAATGGTTGAATGAGATTGAATCTTGCATAGTTATTGTAAACTTGATGGGAGATATTTTATACTTGCATCTCTTCAAAAACTTGATTTTCATCTTTTATTATTTCCAAAAGTTATTTATACACTAATCTTCCCTTTTGTCTGGATTGCTGAGGCGTGGTTGATTTGGTTCTAGGTTCTCTATTTAATCGAGCCCATTGATGAAGTTGCCATCCAGAACCTGCAAACCTTTAAGGAAAAGAAATTTGTTGACATCAGCAAGGAAGATTTAGAGCTTGGTATTTATATTTTTCTCTTTGTGCTCATTATTGCAGTAATGTGATTGTTCCTATGTTTTCTTTTTTCTTTTAAATTGTCACATCTGTTATCTATATGGAGCATCTGGTTGCATTTCCTCTCATTTGAAGATTTGGTATATTAGGTGATGAGGATGAGGTCAAAGAAAGAGAGTATAAACAAGAATACAATCTTCTTTGTGATTGGATAAAACAACAACTTGGTGATAAGGTGGCCAAAGTCCAAGTTTCGAAGCGTCTAAGTACATCTCCCTGTGTGCTTGTTTCAGGCAAGTTTGGATGGTCGGCCAACATGGAAAGGTTAGTAATGGGTTTTTAATACCTTGAACAATTGTAGTTGATGTTCATCCTCCTCACTCTTTATCTGTGTCAATGGGATAGGATGTTATCTTCTAATTTATTTGATTTTTTCTTTTTGAAGGTTGATGAAAGCACAAGCTCTAGGTGACACTTCAAGTTTGGAGTTCATGAGAGGAAGGAGAATACTGGAGATTAATCCAGATCATCCCATTGTTAAAGACTTAAATGTAAGACCATCGTCTTGATTTTTGTTGGTTATATTTCTCATAGCAGTTGTTTGTCCATGAAATTATTTTTTTGAAGTTAACAGAGGTTTGTGTGCGCACGTGCATGCTGCAATTTCTCTCATATATATATATATTTAGTTTCGCTTATGAAATTTTTCCTTATTGGCTTGCCTTTTTGGAAGAAGTCTTTTTACTTTTGAAAGTTGTTACTGCAATTTCTCATGACATTTCTTTTTTAAGCTAGGCTTCTGAAATCTTTTTCTCGGGGTTGTTTGCCTTTTTGGAAAAAAGTCCTTTTATTTTTTAAAATTAGTTATAGATAACTCATTTTAAAATGTAACAGTCTTTTTCGTAAAAAACAAAAAACCCCTAGTTTCAGATCTGTCTTGTTACATGGGACTAAAGAACTAGTATGTCTGATCCCCACTAAATGGTTATGGGTTATATAACACTTTGGTTTTTTATTTTGCAGGCTGCATGCAAAAATGCCCCTGATAGCAGTGATGCCAAGAGAGCTGTTGATCTCTTGTATGATACAGCATTGATCTCTAGTGGATTCTCTGTAAGGGCAAACCAGATTTTTGTTTTTCTTACTTATTATACACTGATTTGATTAGCCTTGTGTAATTTCTTACTTTTCCGTAAATAATGCAGCCTGACAGCCCAGCAGAGTTGGGGAACAAGATCTATGAGATGATGGCAATGGCCCTTGGAGGGAGATGGGGTAGATCAGAAGGGGATGAGGGTGAGGCCCCTGAAGAGAATCCAGCAGAATCCGACACAAGTGCTGCTGAACCCTTGGAGGCACAAGTTATTGAACCATCAGAAGTGAGGGCTGAGAGTGATCCTTGGCAAGATTAAATCTTTCCTTCACAACATTAAAACAATTTTGGTGATATTCCTTTGTTATTCGCAGAAATAATACATTCGAGAGAGGTTGAAAAAAATGGGAGATGGGGGTTTTTGGGGGTTGAGGTCTGTGTTTGTTGGTGTGGAAAAAAGGAATGGATCTTTGAGAAATGGAATACAATGTTTGCTGAAGATGATTTGTAGTGTTAATTGTTCCGAGGAAAATTATTCTGAGATGCTTTTTCAATTTTTTAACGTTGTTGAATGTTTACCAGGAAAACTAGAACCCCTCTTTTGGACGCTCCATCTTATTTAGTTTGGATGTATGTTGATGGAAGACAAATTTCCAGTTGACCATTTCTTATTTTTCTTCCCCATCTACTATTCGACTCTCTTACTGAAAATTGCTGTGCAGTTGTAATTCTTAAAGCGTTTGCAAGTTTCAACTCATTACAAATGGATCGGATCGATATGGGATTAGGATATTTTAAACTCGAAACTTGTTTCGGATGGGATGTTTCAAATCTGATTTATGTCCCGGAAGAGCTATCAATTGTTGCTTTTAATTTAAATTCATTCAGAGTGCGGTGATTTAAGTATAATTTGTTTTAAAAATAAATCAGTCTACAGCATCATATAAACCCAAACTCCAAGGTGTTGTCTCCTGTACAAATAGTTTGAAGTTTGTTGAGTATTGACTCACGAGTAAATACTTTAGCTGGGCTATTGAAGTGGGGTGTTTCGGTCCACTCTCTCAATAATTTAATAATATAACAAAACTTTACAGATTCATTAATATTTCTTTTATGGTACATGAAAGATTTTAACTGTTTTTTTTTAATATTTATAAAAATAAAATAAAATAACTATAATATTTTTAATATTATTAACTTAATTAATATTAATTAATGATAAAGTGATTAACTGTTAATTTTTTTTAAATTAATCTCATATATAAAAATATTTAAGTATGTAAACTGTAATTTAACGATTATAAAATTATCTATGGAAGGTGGACTAATATATGGTGGGGATGTTAAACACAATTACTAATAACCTAATCTTAAATTTTCAAAAACGAGGATGCTCCAATCGTGAATTGGAGACTGTTATTTACAATTTTCACTTATAGTTAATTATTTTGTAGAAATTACAAAGATCCATTGGGTCAGCCCACCCGAAGATGAATGGGTATAGTAAACGGGTCGGTTAAAAAAAAAACAAGTCTTGAGGTTTTTGGAAGGGTTTTAAGGCGGCCGCAGAATCACGTATTCGTTCTCCATGGAGATTTGATTTGAGTCATCTTTCTCTGTTTTTTTTTTTTGAATAATTTGATTAATCTTATTTGATCTTCGTCTTCTTCTTCTTCTTCTTGTTCTTCTTCTTCAAATTCAACTCCTCTTTCATCAAACCATGTGGAGAAAGTTAGCGAAAGAAGCCTCTTCTTGGGAAGATCAAATTTTCCGCTTTTACATTTTCTAAAGGACCCAACTTTACTGTTAATATAACGCCTCCACACACCCAAACTCTCTTAAATTCTTCTTACCAACTTTTCAGTCAAAAACACAACTTGGGTCGATCCCAATCACTTACCAGTTGAGTCTTAGAAGTTATGCGAGTGTTGCCGAGGCAATTGCTTCCACAGATGCCGATTCAGACTTATCGGGCTCCGAGGAAGTCCCAGAATTGATAGAACAAATCAGCAAAGAAGGCGATTACACAATGAAGCAGCCGAAGAAGATGGTTGCTGGTATGGGTTCGGCCAAGTACTACATGTTGAAACGTAGGCAAGTCAAGATGGAGACTGAAGCGTGGGAACAGGCAGCCAAGGAGTACCAAGAGCTTTTAACTGACATGTGTGAGCAGAAGCTTGCTCCCAATTTGCCTATGTCAAGTCTTTGTTTCTGGGTTGGTTTGAGCCATTAAGGGATGCAATTGCTAAGGACCAAGAAACCTGCAAGGAGAAGCATAGATTGAGTCATGCACTTTATTTCAATAAGCTTCCCGCGGAAATGATGGCTGTTATTACTATGCATAAA
This sequence comes from Xanthoceras sorbifolium, assembly GCA_003430845.1. Classification (NCBI taxonomy): domain Eukaryota; kingdom Viridiplantae; phylum Streptophyta; class Magnoliopsida; order Sapindales; family Sapindaceae; genus Xanthoceras; species Xanthoceras sorbifolium. Next base: position 2,448,780 of record CM010621.1, on the reverse strand, counting down.
TTGGTCGCCTTGTTGATGACTAATGCTGGTGAAATTGGGAGTGTTAGGGTCGTACAAGCCGCTTGCCAGATAGGTGAAGCCATTGAAAATGAGGTCAGTAACCTATTCACTTTCCCTTTTATTGATAATGTGTTGATAATCGCCTTGTTTTTGGTTCATTAAACATGTTTTCTTCATTCAAAGCATCTTAAGTGCTTTGCTTTGGATATAAGAGGTGGTTGGCATGAAGGCATCATTCCTTGTTCTCTTAAAGAACTTGGCTTTGAAAATGAGGTTGAAAGTCAATCTTATAGACAAAAGTTTCCCAGTTTTTAAAATTTTTAAGATTGAGGGACTCCTATTAATTAATACTGCTTCTGCAGAAAATAATAAGCATATTGTTCCAGAAATATTAAAAATGTTATTTGACATTTTTTCTTTTGTGGGTGCTAGAAAACTTTATTTACTAAGTTATGTTTATTATTATATATAAATTATATTCATCTCATATGTTCAGGCCAGGATACATAGGTTCTTCGAGAATACAAAGAAGAAGAAGAAGAACTTAACAGATGAGAAAACTGGAAGATACATCAGATCCCAAAGAACAGGAAAAGTTAAGGAAAAGAGTTACTAATTTAATAAAAAAACAGAAGCTGCAGCAGGTAAGGGGAATAGTGAAGGGTCATGATGATTCAAGCCATGGGGACAGGAGGCTCATGTTAAGGTTTGTGCTGTCTGTAGTCAAGTCTGTTGTGCTTGTCATTGTAGTTTTTGTTCTTGTTATGATAGAAGCTTGTACTTCCCAGGTTGGCTGTCGTTTGATTCAGTTGTTGATGGAAACAGCCTACATACAACTCCAGTTGATCAAGTAGCCGATAGTCCACCTGATGTTCGTCCTGCATTTGTGCACCTCGCTCAAAAATGTCACAAAGGATGCTCAGTAAGAGATATTCCATCTCTATTTAATCTAGTGTCCACCATACACATCTCTCTCATACACAATGTTTACTTTTTTGTGATTGTTTATAACAGGGGCAGGAGATATGGTGTTATTGAATGTGATCCACTAGTCCGCAAAGGCATTGAGAAAACTGTGAGTGGGATACCATCTTTTATGATTGCTTACATTTTATGATTTTCTGTTTAGTATTGAGTAGATCTATATATTTTATTCAACTTGTGTCAAACTTTCAAAGTGCAATTACATTTACCTCTTTTAACGCTATTTTTCCAAACAGGCTAGACACATGGTCATTCCTTATATGCCAATGTTGGTGCCTCCTATAAACTGGACAGGGTATGGATTCTTATTTAGTTTTCTAGTTATTCCAAATAATGGTGTAATTTTTTGCTAAATGCTGGTTTATTGAAAAGCTTGGTTATTAGCCTATTTTGTGTCTTAGTGAAGAATCACCACAAAATGAAATAGATGTCTTTTACTTGTTTTTGGATTAATTATATTTTGATCATACATTCTGTGCCCTAGTTTGGGATTTGAGGCTTTATTTGTAGTTGTTTTTATGTTTTCCTGAACAATTATTTTTATCTACATATTTCTGTTTTAAGGTTGTCTGCTGGGTTTATTTTGTAAATTATGTTTTGGCAGTTATGATCAAGGTGCATACTTTTTCTTACCATCATATTTCATGCGAACACACGGAGCTAGACAACAACGTGAAACCGTTAGAAGAACGCCAAAGAGTCAACTAGAGCCAGTTTTTGAGGTTTGAGATCTCCAGATTTTTAAATTTTAGTTACTTCTGTGTGCTGTTCAATGTTTAATGGAAAATCTTTGACCCTTATACGTGGCATTTTGTTCTGAGGAATAGTTGTCACTTAAGATTACTGTTTATATATAAGATCTTTCTTTTGCGTAGTTGCAATAATTGTGTGATTGTGTTGTGAATCAGGCGCTGGATACACTAGGAAATACCAAATGGAGGGTAAATAAAAGGCTACTTGGTGTAATCGACAGAATATGGGCTAGTGGCGGCTGTCTTGCTGGCTTGGTTGACCGTGAAGATGTGGGTACCTTCAAAATAAGCTAAATTCTTTTTCCTTCTACATGGGTTCATGATTCCTTTCCCCGATTGGAAGGAAAATCATCTTGTGTGATGTAGACTTTATTCTTCTAATCTTCCATTGTCACCTATGAGTTTACAATTTTAGCACCTTGATGCTTGTTTTCAGTTATCTTTAGTTTTCATTTTCTCTGAAGTATTTTTTATAACAGGTTCCTCTTCCTGAGGAACTTGACACAGAAGATGAAACAGAAATCCGGAAATGGAAGTGGAAAGTTAAGGCAGCAAAAAAGGAAAATAACGAGAGGCATTCACAGCGTTGTGATGTGGAACTCAAACTTGCTGTAAGAAACTTTCAAAATCTCCTTAGCACAGTTGCATGCTCTCATAAGATTCAGTATTGATCAGAATTAATTGGGGAACAGGTGGCTCGAAAGATGAAGGATGAGGAGGGCTTCTACTACCCGCATAACCTTGATTTCCGTGGTCGTGCATACCCCATGCACCCATATTTAAATCATCTTGGATCTGATCTGTGCCGAGGGATCCTGGAGTTTGCAGAGGGGCGCCCTCTTGGAAAGTCAGGCTTACGTTGGTTGAAGATACATCTGGCAAATTTATATGCTGGAGGTGTGGACAAGTTGTCCTATGAGGGTCGGGTAGCATTTACTGAAAATCATTTGGATGATATATTTGATTCTGCAGACAGACCTCTTGAAGGAAAGCGCTGGTGGTTGGGTGCAGAGGATCCTTTTCAATGCTTGGCAGCATGTATTAATCTCTCAGAAGCAGTGAGAAGCTCCTCTCCAGAAACTGCTATTTCACATATTCCCGTTCACATGGTATTTTGATTTATCCCTAACTAGATGCATGAATCAGTCTGGAGAATATGCATGCTAATATACAGTCTAATGGATAGGCATGTTACAAATATTGATCTAAAAAAATGCATTTCTTTATGTCGGTGGCGTTGATAAATAAGATTTCTGTTTTCCTAATCCCATTTTCTTTTACTGAATAATGAATATGGAATATGAATTTTAACTTTTCTGGCCTCAAAGGTGGAAGAAGATTGAAGTTTTACAAAACGTATATAGTGTTGTCATTTCATCTAGATTCTGATGGTGCATTACCCTCAACATGCAATAACCTTAGGGGTCGAATTGTTGCTGTCACCAATGTCAGTACATGACATGGTCTTGTAGTTTTCACCATTGCATGGTGTATGATAACCATTATTATATGTTAGAAATATATTTTAATGGTTTTTCTTATTTATTGCCCTGCCATTATGTTGCTGTATTCTAATGAAGTTTAGAGACATCTATTTGTCCTCGTTCTTAATGCTTGGATATATTTCTGCATAAACCTAAGCTTAGTTCATTTATTTATTTATTTGTGTATTATTTTGCAAGGACGGTTCATGTAATGGCTTACAACACTATGCTGCCCTAGGAAGGGATAAGGTAATGAACCTTCTTTGTTTGTTTTGATTAAGGAGGATGCAATTGTTCAGTACAGAGTTTCAAACTATATTTTAATCTCACCGCTGCTTGACATTAACTTCTACATTTGTTCCCTTTTGATGCCAAATATGTTTCGCTTCTAGAAGTCACCTGTTATTCTTTCTTGATCTTTTCCTGTTATCGACGATAAAAGGGTTAAGGTGCGATAAACTTGAATCCAAATTGAGCATATATATTTATGGTCAATCAAGTATTTCAATTTACTTTATTGCTAAAAAGTTGAAATTTTTGAGGGAAAAAGGTTGGAATTACTTTTATGTACTAGACAGAGTTATAATTTGTTTTTTCTTATTTAGTTTACAGGATGTTTAAGTTCCCAAGAGTCATAGTATATTTAATATCTTAGTTCCAAGTGTCAGCTCACACTCCCTCTCTCTACTAATGCCAATGGACACCCTGTAATTAGAGTAGGCAAATTAATTTCCAGTATTCTGGGAAATATTTATTGATATAATTCTTTTGTGTGTAACTTTTGGGCTTTTTCCTTAGTTGGGAGCAGCTGCTGTGAATCTTGTTGGTGGAGATAAACCTGCAGACGTATACTCAGGAATTGCTGCCCGGTGAACACACTCTCTCTTTCTTTCTTTCTCTGTGTCTGTCTCTCTGTTGTTGATCCATCTAATAGATCTTTTGTTGCAATGCAGAGTTCTTGAGATCATGCAGAGCGATGCAGAGAAAGATCCTGCAACTAATCCAACTGCATTGCATGCTAGGATTTTAATCGATCAGGTCTATAATTATTTCTGCTTTTTGAATTGAAATGCTAGTCTTTGTATGAAACGTATAACTGAATTCAATAATTGGCGTCATAAAATTGTTTTTCATCTTTTTATAACTTTGAGACAACACATTTAGGTTGTATATGAACTAGTTGGCTTGCATTTTGATTATTAGAAATTCATTGCCTGGCCTAATGTTATTTACTGTTTTACATCTGTAACTGGATTTACTTAGGTCGATCGAAAATTGGTGAAGCAGACAGTGATGACATCAGTGTATGGTGTCACTTACATTGGTGCCCGTGACCAAATCAAAAAGAGGTTAAAAGAACGTGATAACATTGCAGATGATTCAGCACTTTTTGCAGCATCGTGCTATGCGGCGAAAGTAAGGAAACTAGCCTTTAATGTGTGTGCATGTCTTAACATGGTTTAAACTGGCCTTTTTCTTTTTACGGCACGAGCAGACTACATTGACTGCCTTGGAAGAGATGTTTGAAGCTGCAAGAAGTATCATGAGTTGGCTAGGCGAGTGTGCAAAGGTGTGCCTCCTTATTATATATTTGCTTAGTATTTTATATGT